>NW_017549038.1:6268544-6520458 GCF_001854935.1 Bemisia tabaci | reverse complement strand
TTTTTTTTTTTTTTTTTTTTTTTTTTTTTTTTTTTTTTTTTTTTTTTTTTTTTTTTTTTTTTTTTTTTTTGCCAATTTCAAATAGCCTATCGGCTAATCCCACGCTTATTACCCCAGCCTCAGGTAGAGTACCTGTATAGCGAGAGTATGGACAGATGTGAAACTCCGAAAGTCCATCAGGCCTTCACCGATGCTTCTGCGAATAAAGTTAGGGCCCAGAAATGCAGTCAACCTTTGAATTTCAAGTATCCAGAGCGACTTACCAATACAATTTTTACGAACCGTCGTTTATTAAGCACGTGTTTGACTCAGTTTTTGCATAAATTTACTCAATTTCGCGGAAGAACGCTCATTTCTGTACATTCTTGGCTATCTTGGTTAGAATTGGAATCTGCTGACTGGCAGTGAAATTTTGTGCGTTAGAAGTTGGTTAGAAGGGTGGCTGCACTTTAGGGCCCTAAGCCCTCCATGAAGCGATCTGTCCATACTCTCGCTATATAGGTACTGTAGGGTGAAGAGATGATCCGATTTCGGACTTCGTGATACGCTTTGACTGAATGGTTGAAGTCAGTGGCGTGGCGTTGGCGTGAATGATCGATTATCGATTATCGATAATACCTCATTTGAATCCGTGGTAAAGAATCGATTATGAAGGTGTTCGCTGCGAACATTTTGTTAATGGATCCTTTTCCGTAGGTTTAAATGACAGATCAATCAATGTATCACATAGCACGCCATGATACTGTGAAGTATCGAATCCATACCCCGCAGAATAATTTTATGGGTCTTTTTGAGTCATTGCCAAGTCTGCCATCTTTTTAGGGGGTTGTCAAAATCAACTTTTTAGCCTTTGCAGGTTAAGGGATGATCTGATTCGGCTCTTTCTCAAACCAGTCCAGGACACGCAAGAGGGAGGATGTTGGCTCTGTATTTTAAGGGAAGTACAAAATTAAATGGACCGTATGTTTAGCAAAAAGGAACCAAGCCACATCAGCTATTGCCACATTCAATCAAGCATTTTAATTTCTTTTAAGAGAAAGTTTGTGCACATTTTTTTTAAAATTTTCATGGAATTTGCTCCGTGCCATGAAAATACACTGTTTGAATAAAAATTTGCTCAACCGTTTTCGTGTAAAAAATTCAATTGCCAAATAAAATTTGACGAAAGCTGATGTGGCTTGGTTATTTTCTGCTAAACGCGGTTCAAATTCCACAACAAAAGATACGAAGCGTGATTAATAATTATTCCCAAAATGAAAAATTTCCGTAAGCTTGTTTAGTACCGCTGAGCAGTTCCGACAGCTCTCTCAGGGGAAAAGCTGAGAAAATCCACGAAGTACGTAGTAGAGCATAATAGTCTCAGGTCGCGGATAAGGATTAAAATGAAACACAATTACTGTTCATGACCGAGCGCACCGACATAAATCAAAATTATTTGAAAACGAAATGGATGGTAATTTCTGTTTGAGTGGGTTTAAATAAGTTCTTAACTTTTTGGAAGTTCTCTGTCTCCCGGAGTTGACCATCCAGGGGGGTACTTAGTGCTGCGAGTATTTTCTTTTGTGCGCAGCGAGGCGAAAAACCCGACTAAGTGCACGCATTTGTCCGACGAGAGAGTACCCACCCAAGTTTCAATGGGTTTCCATTACGCTCATTCGATTTTATTAATATCGTTGCCGGCTTCAGAACTAATTTCGGATCCAAGTTGCCAACTTACAAGGGGAGCTTCCCAAGTGTAACCGGAATTTCGAGTTGAAATTTCGCATGAAGATACTAGAGATGATTTTAGGGATGCCGTATTTTTTCGTTTTTTCGAATGGGGTCGGGAAAGCCCTCAAAAAAAGGGCTAAAGATGCGGAAAAAACGCGTGCGCTAGCGGCACAAGGTAAACGTAGGTGATAGAGGCAATGAATCTTTATCAGTACCGCATGGCCGAACGGTAGCGCGCTCGCCTCGCAGGCGGGAGGTCCTAGGATCGGATCCTGCTTACAGCTTGTTATTTTATTTTACTTCATGCTTGTTTATTTTTCACTTGCTTTATTTTGCACCATTCGCTCCGCAAACCGACTTACGAGGTAGAACACGTAGTGACTGGAGATTTTTTACATATGCTGATAAAAACTCGAAGTTTCTCTTGGATTGAAACGTTATATATAATTGAATAAACAAAACACTCTAAAACTCACCAAATTTCGTTGCCAAGCTGAATTTCCGGAGTATCAGTTGAATCTGTATCTGTATCTGACTGATACTCCGGAACTTCAGCTTGGCAACGAAATTTGGTGAGTTTTAGAGTGATTTGTTTATTCAATTATATATAACGTTTCAATCCAAGAGAAACTTCGAGTTTTTATCAGCATATCGACGGTGAAACTACCAAACCACGTATCTCGGTTTGCGACGTCGCAGACTTCCTGTCGTACTTTATTTTTTAAATGAAAAACTACTTAAAATCTAGTCTTGAAAATTTCTGTGATTTTTCCTCTTTGTGCGGAGAAAATTCCGTGAAAATTTCAAGGAATGATATTGATTTGGTCTACTTCAAAAAAATAAAATGTGCGCGTAGATTTTTAAACACCGCAAACGAGATACGTGGTTTGGTAGTTTCACCGTCGATATGTAAAAAATCTCCAGTCACTACGTGTTCTACCTCGTAAGTCGGTTTGCGGAGCGAATGGTGCAAAATAAAGTAAGTGAAAAATAAACAAGCATAAAGTAAAATAAAGTAACAAGCTGTAATCAGGATCCGATCCTAGGACCTCCCGCCTGCGAGGCGAGCGCGCTACCGTTCGGCCATGCGGTACTGATAAAGATTCAGTGCCTCTATCACCTACGGTTACCTTGTGCCGCTAGCGCACGCGTTTTTTCCGCATCTTTAGCCCTTTTTTTGAGGGCTTTCCCGACCCCATTCGAAAAAACGAAAAAATACGGCATCCCTAAAATCATCTCTAGTATCTTCATGCGAAATTTCAACTCGAAATTCCGGTTACACTTGGGAAGCTCCCCTTGTTAGCTAAAATTTAAGAGTTTTAATTGCTTCTTTTTGTATTGGTCAGTTTTTTCCTCTGTTACGCAGAGGAGTCACTCATAAAATACGTAACGCTAAAAATCGGATTTTTGTATCACCTCCATAACGCACCCGTAACCCAGCTCAACACCCTCAAAAGAAATATGTAAGGCTCTTTTTGACCCTCATCCCTCTAATTAGCATTTTCCTATGAGCATCAGATACAAATTACCATTTTGTGGCGATTTTTCGAATCCTCCCCTCTCCCCCATCTGCACGCTCCCCTCCTATCCTTGTTCTTTCCATCTAACTTCTTCTACTCCCTCTGGAACGCACCTGTAACGGCAGTGTGACCCTCCCCCCTCCTCCCTAGATAGTTAAGTATTTTATGAACCTTAAACCGGCCTTAAGCCTTTCTCATGACTGAAGCAACGTCAGTCCGGTTCTTTCAATCATTGTTTTATTGGTTTTCGCCAACAGGTGTAATTTTACCCTCTGAATCTATCAGCAAGGGCTCCAATTTATTAATTTATTTATTTTAATTGATTTTTTATGGAATTTTTTAAAATTCTTTTTTATTTTTTGAAAAAAAATTATCATTTTTTTTAACATTTTTTTTTCAAACAGTTGTATCATTTCTTTAAATTTTTTTATTTTTTTAAATTTTTTCATTATTTTTTTCCAAAAATTCGGATCGTCATTTAACGCTGATCTACTGAAAGGCATAAACGCAGACTTAGGCCCTCCCCTCCGACCCTCGCACTGGAAAAAAATTCTCGGCATTTTTACGAAGGTACGTCGGTACCTTTACCATCTCTTTTTTTACGAATAATTGGTAATTTTACCAAAACAGACTGGTAAGCTTACCTAAAAATCGGTATTTTTACTGTTTTTTCCAGGTAAGAATACCATTTTTATTGATAATCAGTTCCCGGTAACTTTGCCATTTCATCTCGGTAATTCTACCACAGTCGATAAAAAATATTGTCGCTTTTACCAAGGTCCAGTAAAATTACCGAGAAAGTTCAATAATTTTACCGAGATTTCTCAGTAAAATTACCAATTTCATAAATGGTAATTTTACCAAGAAAAAACTGGGATCAAATAGAACCCTGAATTCTTGGTAATTTTACCGTTTTCTTAGTAAATACACCAAAATTTTTTTTTCAGTGCGGCCTCAGAAAAGGTGTTACGTACAGTTCTTAAACGCCCTTTTAATTCTAAAAATAAATCCATCTTCTCGGCGGAGTCAAGAGCGAGATGCACGAGCATCGGCCACGCCCGTGCATTTGTTTCAGTGTCTCGTTCCCGGAAATCTTTAAAGTCGGTCTCGGGTCCCGGTCGGAAAGTTAACCTCTTTTGCTTAAAAGTTACCTCGTTCCTTTCCGTTGCGCGGACTCGGGTCCGACGTCAAATTTTTTTCGTCCGACGCTGACGCAACCCTCCCGCTTTTTCATCGGTTCCCAGCCGGCGAAAACAAGCGATTCACGTCGAATATAACGGAAAACGAAAGAGGAGAACTCGGGCCGAGTTTGCCAGACTGGACGCGAAAGCGGACTGTTAATCTGCCGTGCTCAGTGAAAACGCAGTATGAGCCTTCAGACGTTGCCTAATTTCCTCCAATAAAAACCGAATTTCCTGAGAGCCCAGAGGGTCAGTTGTGCTGGTAAGAGAATCCAAGGTGTCTGATCTGATCCATTGTGAATATTTGTTTCCAAAATGTTCACACACTTTTGTACGCAATTCAATCTAATATATCGACGGTGAAACTACCAAACCACGTATCTCGTTTGCGGTGTTTAAAAATCTACGCTCGCATTTTATTTTTTTGAAGTAGACTAAATCAATATCATTCCTTGAAATTTTCACAGAATTTTCTCCGCACGAAGAGGAAAAATCACAGAAATTTTCAAGACTGGACGTTAAGTAGTTTTTCATTTAAAAAATGAAGTATGACAGGAAGTCTGCGATGTCGCAAACCGAGATACGTGGTTTGGTAGTTTCACCGTCGATATCTGAAAGTTTCAAACAAAAATACGCATAAATTTCAACAAAAATACATGCTTTATCGAGGGAAATTCGAGTTTTTCAAGGCGCGGTATCTCGGTTAATATCGAATGTAGAAAGTTGCTGTTCGGACAGATCTTATTATTTTTAGCTGATCTGCAAGGAGAAGGCATCAAAACACAATGCTGTGACAGCGCAACTGACCCATTATGAATATTTGTTTCCAAATTGTTTACACAATTTTGTTTGCAATTTAATCTAAAATATCTGAAAGCTTCAACGAAAAATACGCATAAATTTCGTCAAAAATACATGTTCTATCCGGGGAAGTTTGGCAACTCTCGTACGCTCATACAGCGTTTTTCCTTAGCACAGCAGTACTCCTGGAGGGGGTTCGACTCCCGGGAGGGGGGTGACATTCGGCGACTCGGGGTGGATCGCCGCCGCTGGTGGATCAGATAAGCGTGGTGGGAATTATTGTGATGCGCCCTCTCAGAGAAGAAGCGTGGACGTTCGGAAAAAGGGAAAAAAACATCCGAGGAAGATAGTTTGAAGTGCTCGGGGGCGGGCGGAGATGCGAGGGGGCTAAATTAGTGGAGTGGCTAAACAGCAAATGGTGAATAGCTCCGCCATTAAGTTTTTGAAGCTTCCCCAAACTTCACAAGACTTCGTCCTCCTTTTCTCCGGGCCCTCCCCGCCCTCGCCCGACCGGGGAACCCGAGCGAAATTGATATATTTGACATTTAGCGCCGTAAATTTTATATTTTTACTCCTGGCTCTTAGCTCACTTTAATGAAAACTTTTTAAAAGCTTCTGTCATATCCTCGCGCTTCGGTCGGACTGCACTCGCGGACGCGAACTTCGGTAATCTGAATTTATCCACATTCGTTCGAGTTTCCCGATCTCCGAGGCGATGCATATCTGTCTCATCTGATCGATTTTAATTTTTGATTTCAACTTCGAGCGCAGCTCTCTCCTCGGTCTCCTTCTCATGTGAATTAATTGAAACTCGGATTCTGAAAATATCCGTTGGGGATGTAGTTTATCTCTCTCCAAGTTTTCGGACCGGTGAAGTTTCCAGCGCCGAACCCTTCGCCCAGAGTTCTTTATCCTCAACCGGTATTCAATACGATTTTTCGCATCAACACGCGGTTCACGATCGATGAGCGAACTGGCCGCTAATGGGTTTTAAATTGGGGTCTAGTTACCTTTCCCCGAATTTTGGGTTCTCCATCGACGAACTCGGAGCGGTTGTCCCGGCTACTGTATGAGTTCATTGATTCCGAACTTTATACCTGGCCTTTCGGTGTCCGATCTTGATTTAATAGCAAAAGACGCTGGTATTCTATCCCCTCACTTGAGCGGATACCAAATGGCCCGGCTTTTGAATCAGATCTCGGATCGGATTTAAAACCGTGGCCGCCGCTTATTAACTCAAGTCGACGCCTGTATGATACTTCCNGAGCGTCATTCCATACCTCTATAAATACTTGAAAGGCTTGGAGGACAAGGCGCATAAGTGCAGTTTTTGAAGAAAATGAGTTATTATGATTTCAAGTAAAACTAGTCTTAAAGCATATCTGTGAAAAAGTCGCTCCCGAATTCCAATTTTTAAGCATCAAAAAGTCAGCTTGAACTTTCTTTTCGCTATTCGCTACAAGGATCTATGTAATTTCGCAAGTTCAAACGTGTGTTTCTCAATATAGCAAAAACTGCACTTGTGCGCCTTGTCCTCCAAGTCCCTCATTTGATCTTTGCCTATATTTTCATTACTTTTCATCGATATATTCTTTTAAACTGTCTTCAACCAGAGAAAAAATCAGAAATTTTAACATGAGGACTCAAAGAATTCACCAGCTCGGCACAATGGACGCATGTAAAGTATTTTCTCCAAAAATAAAAACTTTGTGACGGTTGGGCCAATTCTGTTTAATGCCGTTTGGTTGTGAGTGTTAGCGTTGAGAAGTATGAGCTTATTAAAACGAGACCGCTCGATGCAACTATTCGTGTTCAAGGATAGTGCTAATTGCATACGCTATAAATGAAGGCGCACTCAATTTTCTCCCGCTCTTATTGGCATGTGCAGTATGGGAATGGCGCCTTTCTCTCCGCGGGCACAAATCTCGCTCCGACTGGAAACAGCCTTTGTTGCCGGAAAATTAAATAAATTGAGTAGAAATAATTGAATATTTACGGAAACTGTGGATCTTCCAGGATCATATTGGAGCATGCTTTTACTTGGTGAACAAGAAGGATTTTTGAGGTCGTTTGATTTGACCAGAGTAGAAGAAAAAGTCCAGCCACAGAGTGTTAGAAGAGAATGTTTTTCTCTTTCTTTCTCTCTAAGTAGTGCTGTTCTAAATGTTGTACTCATTCTTGTTTTTTTTTTTTCTTGCAGATTACCAATCTGATTGACACTTCTCTGAAACTCAGCGTCTTTCTACTTCAAATTACTTAGTGTCACTCGATGTAAATGGAAGACTTTCATCTCAGCCTTGCAGTACCGCCTAATCTTTGCTCAAAATTATAGTATTTGATAATCTCCAATTCTCAATCTACTTTTTACACCAACAATAAAAGCTGTAGGGAAAAATTAGGAATAAATTTTTTTGTTAACTGTATTTTCTTACACATTTTTATTCACCTTAATTTAAGAACTTCAGAGCTGACAGTAGAGATAGGTTGCAAGATGTTCCTAATGTGTAAAGGTAATGGCAAACATGATTAGATATGTAAATAAGCATCGTCTATAATTTCGAAAATGAATTGTCATACCAAATACTGCTATTTTCACATTTGATAAGTAATGTAACTCCCCTCAATAGTTTCTTTCTACAGTGTGGATAGAAACTGCTAGTTAAGAGGGAATTTGAAACTGTGGAACGTATTGGTGGTATATATAATTTGGCAAATCAAAGTTAGTTTGCCTATTTTTGAAAAATTTCAGTCGTAAATATGCCTTTTGTTAGTTAAAATTTGTGATAAACGTTTCCATTTTATTTATTTATTTTTTTTGTTTCACATTATCATGTGTCAGTTTTTTTTTTTTTATCATTTATTTCCCAAGTGTAAATGATGGAAAAGAAACTAATTCCCAAGGGCCAGTTCAAGTGTTGTAAAAATCAGAGGAGGAGGAGGATGTGAGCATGAATTAATTTGAGAAGAAATCTATTTGAAGTATCTAATAAGCGAGCTTTTTAACCCATAGATCCTTGAAAACCATTAATATGTATTAATTTTCGTTCCTCCTCAGTAATATGATTTATGGAAGAATAATAACAATAGCTGCTGACTTTACGTTTTGCTATCTTGTCATAATCAGGCGTAGAAATGCCCATAAATATTCAAAATTAAAAACCAATGGATTAATTTAAAATTTCTTGATTTCTCAAAAATGTAGACCTTTTTCTCTGATTTTTTCAACTAAATCATCGTCTAAATTCCTTTCTATTTTTCTGCAAAGCCGAGATTAACTCAAAATTACTCCTATGGGTGCTCGTGTCTTGGTGGCCCTGAAAAGGGGTAATTGGAGTTATGCCTTTAGCCTGGAGGGGCGAGAAAAGAAGTTACTGTGGCGGTAGCCCATCATCACCCAGCAGTTTATCTTGGGCTCACCCTTTATTGGTTATTGCATCGAATCAAAGGTCCAGGAGGTGCTGATGATACAGCCCCATTGGGCAAGCGCGGCAGCCAATGAGGTCTGAGCGCAAGATGCACGGCTCCCATTGAGTGGTGATCAGCTACGGCTCCACTCTCTTGCCTTCTCCTTCTGCATATTTTCGTACGTTTACGGTTTCAGTTTTATTGATTAAGGTCATACATAGTTTAGGAATGTCTTGAAGTAAGTAATGTTGAACACTAAACCGTTTTGAGTGGAATGCATGCATTACTTACTTGTTTCTGTCGTAAGCTAGTTTGCTTTGAGTTCTGAATTCTTACCTCAGCCCTTAAAACATGTATACAATTTTAATTTACAACTTCTAAACCTCAAAGATAATTCATCTTCAGACTTTGTGCTCCTAATTTGCAGTGTAAAAGTTCAAACAGTTCATCCTATTCTCTCATTAAGTTTTGATTGTAGATTTGTATTATATTTTTCTTTTCATTTCCTTATTTCATGGGTTTAAGTTGACATGGTAGTACATTAAATTGTCATGTGATTAGTCAATTTTATTTTCATTTAATGCATTCATTTTCTCCATGGATTTTATTTACTTTGTGCTTTACCATCGACGATGGTATAAATTTGAATTTAAAAAATTTACATACCTTGTCGCATTTTGTGATGCAAACGAACCAAGTTTCCATTCAGACAAGTTGACTTTGTTTTAAAGTACCTATGAGCCGCATAAAATGGAAGTTGTCAATCTTAGTGGAATGAACTGAATAGAACAGTCGATGTGAATATTGTGATGCTATTGAGGAATGGAAAAGAGAGGGAAAAGGAAAAATATATTATTTTTCTTTTCTCAAAGTTTTTAAAAGACAGATTTTAATTAATTTGTAGGTATATCTTGCTGCTCAGCAAGTAAATGCCCAAAGTCATGTATTTAGTCAAATATAATAACTAAATTTTGTTAATTGCCAACTGAAGGTTCATAAATTTGATTGTTTGTGTCTCATAATTTTAATCAAGAGTGTTACATTACCAAGATTCAGGTAGTTTTGTGATAAATCTTTAATTTTGTATCTTTATTTTAGATGTACCAGTGCCATATATTGTAATTCATTTTCAGTTATTACCTGATGTTTTCTTGAAATCTCATTCAAATTCAGCCATGATTTTTTTCAGCCTTTTTGAAGATAGTTCTATACTGCGTACAAATTTTGATTTTCTAGATTCAATAGCAAACACATGTCTTATCCAATAGAAACTCCTTTTCTAAAAAGGATTTCACAGTCACTGGGCGCACAATTAAATAGGTACTGTTGAATAAAGATATTTCTTAGTACCATTCTAAAATATTTTTTTATCAATCCGTGGTTGTTTTCATTTTATTTTTGCTTCACTATGTCTCATTTTCTGTAAATTGTAAGGCTAAAGTAGGCTAGTGCCTTTTTCTACTGTGTAGGTAGTCAACGTTTCTAGTTATTCATTTTTTATTAGATAGGTAACCATAATTTGTCTAGGTAATCTGCCATTCTGAATTTGCTGACTCCGAAAAAGGGGGAAAAGGTGGTTAGGTAGCACACCTACATAGTAGCATTCATTCAATAAATAATATTTTTATGATGCCTTTTTAATTGCTCAGAAAACAGACTCTAATGGTTTGATGTTTTTTCGTAAGTTGAAAGCGTCTCTTATCATTTTTGCATTCTATTTGATAAGCTTTGTGTGCTGTGATGATGAAAAGGAGAACAAGGATGTCAGCTGCCGTCCCTCTTCCCCCAATTATTTATATGATAAATGACCTCTTTTTCCCTCTATGAATCTATTCCCCTAGTATTGTTCCTGCAGCCTACAACCAGATTAGCTGACTCAATGAGCTCTGTCTGAGATTCTTATCGGCTTCTCTGCTAATCAAAGTGGCATAAATTTTGCTCTCATTTAACCAAGATACTTCTTTACATGCTTCAGAATTCTTTCAAATTTTGAATGCTTCCACTTCTTGAGTGTACACCAAACATTTGTGTCTAGATGGAAAGTAAATTACAAGATGTCACGTTATTCACAGGGTTCGGCATTGTCTTTTTTTTCGAAGCTTGAGTTAAACTTCAAGGATGAGTGGGAATATGAGGGGGGGGGAGGGGGTATCAACAGGCTTTTGTTCCCCTTTTCGTCGCCAAATTTTTAAATGAACATAATTGTCCAAACTCAGAGAAGTTATCAAGGATCATGATGAAGATGATGAAAATTCACTCCATAGGTGATTTTTTTCAATTCTTGAAAACTTTTCTGACCACGCCTATGCCTTGTAGCTAATATTTATTTTTCAGTTTTAGGTTTTTTAATGGTAATCTATCGTACTTTTTTTTTTTTTTTTATTTCTTATTTTTTTTCTTCAGATTAGCCATCAGTCAAAACTGGTATCTTTTTTGTTCAGAGAGCAAAAGTTTAAGAATAGATCAAAAGTGATTGGTTAAAAACATATTTTTGAAGAAAGGGGATAGAACTTGCAAATATTATGTCAAAACAGTCAAATTTCTTCAAAGATTTAAGGTTAGTGTATAAAAAGTCCATGAGAACAGTCTTACAAGTGCTGATATTACTCTCTCAACAGAATGCAGAATTTATTTCAGTTTTTATTCCTGGAATCATCCAATTGCTGTATGTCATCCTAGCATTGAAATAAAGTGTAAGGGAAGTCTAAAATCGGATTGAATAGTTTAGTATCCAATTGATGTAAGTGCCAAAAATTGACAAATCTTAAGTCTCCCCTAACCTTGAACTGCAGACTGTGCACGAGGGATTTTAGCATTTATCCAAAATTTAAATTGTCATTTCATCAATTATGTAACGAAATACGTACATGACGGGCTGTAGAAAACAGAATAATAAGAATATAATAAGGGAAAGGGTAGTAAGCCATCTGTTTAACTAATAGGTTCTTCTTACTGGAGGCTATTTGTAGGTATCCATTTGTTATGGCGTCATCGCAGCTTAGCAGGTACCAAATATCGTGGAGCTAAAAAGACCTCTCTACACTGAGAGTTTTGAGAAAAATGAAATGATTGTGTAGAATGCCCATTAGAATGAAACCAAGAACAATTTTGAAGAAAAATGCAGTCAGAGCCAATGCAAGTTGTAATTACGCTGAATTCTATTAAGACACTGGCTAGATGCTGTAAACAACTCAACTTCTTTTACCAAAATCTGCCCAGATAGTCAATGAAAGTTGTAATATCATCTATGTAGGGCTTCAAACTCTTGAAAATGCTAATCAGGAAACAAAAGTATCCAAGCCCATCATTCAAAGTTAAATTTCAAATCTAACTTAACACTGATATATGACCAAGACAAATAAGTTTATTCGAACTTCTATCGATGGTTGTGTTCTTAATTAAAGTCGTGTCTTACAATCAGCATGAAAAGGAACATAATTAGAAAATTGAGCTTTTGAAAAAAGAAGGAGACATTACTTTAGCAAGGAAAAGTGTTGTTATGATTTTTAATTTCTATTATTACTTATTTTATAGTTTACTTTTGTTTACCTATGCATAATGGTATACTCTCTTCTCAATTTTTTATTTCTTATTTATTTATTTTAATTTTTTTCCTTTTTTTGTAGTTATCATTTTGTGCTCTTGTTACCTGCTATTTTAGTCTCTTATGTTGTTATGTGAAGATATCTTTTCCATTCATCAAGAGTCTGTTTTACCTTCTTTGTCAATTTTCCGTCAATTTATTTTATTTTTTTTTAAGTTCATTCAAATGTTAGTATTATTCCTAAAGTGTAAATATAAGTGTAAGAATATCTACATCTACATGAGTGTAAATGTGAGCTTGTAAATAAGATTTTAAAATGTAGGGGCTTCATTTTAGTTGCATAACAAACAAAAATGTTGAATGTTGTATTTTTCAGTACAAAGATACAAACCATTTTAATTGTTTTATCTTCATTTTTCTGTTTTTCTGTAAAAAAATAAAGTAAAATAAAATAATAATACGTAATTAAAGATCCAGAGTAATTGCATAATTTGAGCTTGTGTAGACGGGCCTCAATAGGCACCTATCTCTTCAAGTGTTTCGTTTGTCAGTTTCTATTAATGTTTTTATGGTTTAAAACTGTTGATTTAAATATACTGTTTCAAATTATTTCATTTTAATGTGTTTTCATCTGTATCAATATGGTCCAACAAATTCTAAGTTTACAACTAAACTGTTGTATGAGTAGCCCATCAAATTTATGAACATTAAGTTTTCAGAAATGAAAATACAGCAACATCAGAAATATCTGAATAGAATCAATGCAGAGAATCCATTTTGCTTTTTCTTGAATGTGACACAATTTGAAAAATATCATTTCTTAATAATGAACTTCTCGGAAGTGATTCTCACGAGCCAAAGCTGGAATCCTACACCAAAAAAAAAGGATACTGACTTAATATTCTTGATGTGGAAAAATATGCAACAACTCACGAATCGCTGAGTTGTCTGCCACAGTAGTCACTATAGCCATGTCAAGATGTAAAGCTAACTCAGCGTATTGTGAGTTGTCGCACACTTTTTTATATTCAGAATGTTAAGTCAGCATCCTTTTTTTTCAGTGTAAAAGTATCTACAAATTGCTCAATGGATTTATTGCAAAAAATAAAATGCATGAAGGAGGATGTGTCCAGTTCCTAATATGGACGTATTTATGCCCTGGTAAAAATTGACAGTAGAATCTGTGTTCCAAAATACCATAGACCTACAGCCAGCTGTAAGATTTCCAATAGCTTCTATAGCCGGCAACACAATTTCTTATAGTCTTTTATAGCCGATAGCGATTAAGCAATAGCCTGGCGATAAAGTGTATGCTAAACGTTACTAATTACGGATGCTAAGACTTAGTGAGTTTTTGGACTACCACTCTTTTTTTTGGCCGTAGTATCTTGATGTATCGAGGAAAGCTTCGTACTTTTAAAGGATGCCTGCCATTCCCAACATGTTGGAGCGCCTTCAATTTCGTATGATACTGTGCAATACCTCTGGTGTGAAATAGTTGCTTTAAGCGCCATGGTACGCTGCGGCGCGGCGCGGCGGGCGGGCAACCAGCGCGTAACGCGCATTGGCGCCTACAAACCTAACAGGGATACTTCACGCATTGCGCAATGCGTGAAGTATCCCTGTTAGGTTTGTAGGCGCCAGTGCGCCGCTGCTCCACTTTATGTTAGGCTTTAATATTTAATCTCGTGGAGTCAGCGTTTTTCAACTCATGACCTTGAAATGTTTGCACACTCTGTATGGATTATGTCAAACATGACAGTGTATATTTTTAACGATTGACGTGTCAATGGTTGGAGTCAGTCCCAACAGATAACTCGCTCCCGCTGGAAGGCTGTGCTTTGTAGAAATAAGAGGTCGACGCAAAACGCGATAAGTTTCCAAGAAGTCTGAGACAATATTTTTTCTTTTTTTTTACTCAAGATTTTTGATAGCATTGATTCTTGTAGTTGCTAAATGAAATGAGTTCAAATATTCTAAATTAGTGGGTTTGAAGAAATCATTACCCTTCAGTCATTGTACTTGAGTCAACAATCCCGATCATTGAGAGATATAGAATGTTACAAGATACAATCGTGTAGTATGAATGCGATAAATTATTTACTATGACGCTTTACTATGTGATTGCAAAGGTAACCTTGATCAGTTTCTTAAACCCTTAATACTATACCGCAATTAATTGGAAATTCCCATATCATCCAACAACCCGCTGCCTCTTTTTTTCCATGTCTTTTTGGAACCTTTCTTCGTGTTTCTAAAGATTGTACTTCACGCCGATTAAATTTTTTTTCTGTGGATAATATACATAATTTTTTTTAAAAAAAATAAAAGTTGTCGTTCATGATTAGAATACCAGGACGTTTGGTCTTCAGGAAATTTGAGCCACGTATCAAATCTGATTCATTTATCATTCGACCAATTGGTGGGAGGGGGGCCGAGAAGAAATGTGAATTTTTTCAGTATTTTACTTGGAAAAAAACTGAAGAAAAATTCTACAATAAATCAATATTTTGATTGGAAAATGAGCAAAGAAAAATTATCGATTAAAGCAATTTCATACTCGAAAAATAACTGCGTAACTATCAGTAAAAATGATATCCATCTTCAAGGATGAGAGGATCTTTTTTGTGGAACAAAATTTCAAAAACTCGATGGTAGCCTTCAATCTTTGGAGATACAGAACAACATCCACAAATGCTGTTTAGTCCCTCACTTCGGCCCCTTAAAATGGACTTTAGGGTAGTCTTCAACTGTGGCAGAAACAAAATAGCATACAACTCTGAATTAGTAAGGGAGGGAAAGAGATGTTATTGACTACCTGACTCCCGTCAACAAACAATCGGCGCGGAACAGTGATAACCTTGTCGGGACCAGCGAACCCTTCGCTGGGACCCTTTTTCTCGGAAAGGTTGAGCGAGGGTCGACTTGGGTCGACACCCGCTTACCTACTAGTTTTATTAGGGGACTAAGAACATGCTAAAAGACTTCTAACACAAGAATTCAAAAAGCAAAGGTTCCAACGGCCTCTGGACGAAATTAGAACTAGCACCGTTTGCTGCAAGGGCTGGCTTCTCATCTACTGACACTTTTAGCCAAACAAGGCAAACTTTAAATATACTAAATAATGAAGTCACAGAAAATTAGCCTTGGTGCAATGAAAATTTTAGTTTTATTCCTCCACTGAATGCCGCTGATACTGAAGTTAAATTATAGATCTTAGTTTGCTTTTACCCAACATGTCATTGCCTCTGAAATTTAATTTTACGAGAAGAAACGTATCATATCGATTAACTGATGCTGTTTAGTTTTTGGCCACTAGCCTCACTTTTTCGTTGTTTAACCAGAATATCCTTTAAAACATTTTCCAAAATTTCTCTCGCAGCTTCTTTAATTAAAAATTTCCCATCATCGATGTTCCTTTGACAACTCCAATTCATTGGTTCACATTATTTTCCTTAAAAAAGGGTAATAAAAGAAACCCTAAGACAATTACATCTAAGTAACAGTATACTGCAAATCCCCATTCCCTCACCATAGGATAACTACCTATGAACGTAGTCTGAGCGAGTATTCCTTTCTCGAAATCAAAAGCGCCTTCAAGTTGGGGTGATGCAACTTAACGTGCGTATTGCAAGTTGTATGTTCCAGTTTTGAAGGCGCTCTTCAAAACTCATCTAACTCGGGAGCCGAGCCGGGACGCATATTTGACCGGATATCAATGTTTTATTCTGACGAAAATAGTATTAGTTTGGAGACTGGTCCGGCCTCCACTTTTTCCCCAATTCTTCCAATTTATAGAATTATAGGAAATCATCGATCAATAATTTTTGGGGAAAAAAGTAAGAAGAGAAGATTGACTGTCGATTGGCCAAGTACATACCGACGGTGTAGGTCGGCAACCACATAACTCGGTTTGCGACGTCGCAGACTTCCTATAGTACTTTATTTTTTAAACTGAAAAATACCTAACGGCAATTATTTAAAACTTCTGTGATTTTTCTTCTCTAAGCGAAGAAACTTCTGCATAAACTTCAAGGAGTGATGTCAATTTGTTCTCCTTTAAAACAATAACAAAGAAGCGGAAATTCAGACACCGCAAACGAGTTATGTGATTGCCAACTTACACTGTCGATACATATTTCCCCACACATCGACCAGAGAAGTTCGATCTATCACCAAAGGTTTCAAGTTACGGTGTGAATGTAGATACATTAATTATAATTCAGCTAGATATGTTCCAAAGGCAAAATGTGCTCTTGGAAAATTTTTGACTGAAAAGGCTTTTTACAATCGAAACGAATTCCTTGAAGTTTAGTGCTAAACTGTAATTCAAAAACTGAAATTCATGTCATCCTACACTATTCCTGTTGGCATTGTTCAACTCAACCTGTACCACATTCGGAGTCTTTCGACTACTTATGTATCAATATTGAAAAATAAATACATAAATAAATAAATAAATAAATGAAAAAAAGGAAATAAAAGCACAAACTGGTGAAACTAACCTCTTTAACCTCAGGAGTTCGACTGGTCAAGTCTCTTTGATAAAATGTTCTCCGAGAAGTAAACCTCCTTGGCTTTGTTCCAGAAACGCAGGGCACTAAAATTATCCGATCAAACTTTACCCAGAAACAATGCGATGACACCAGACCTTTGAATCTGAAGCAATCAACCTTTTAACCTCGCATGCTCTTAATTAATTTTGCAGATATGGGTTTCAACTTTCAACTGATTTTAAAAGCATATTCATAATTGAGCTGCTCTGTTCTTAAAAACGATGTAGAGCACCTCTTTGGCAGGTAGATAGGGTAGGTATGTGAAGTAGACAGCTTATAACAGACCGATGGTTGAACTCTGGAGCCAATCACAATTGCAACGTTTCAGTTATCTCGAGCTTATATTGCTATCTATAAGGGGAAAAAATTAATAACATGCTCGCATTTTTCCCAGGATAATCATCAAACAGTGAAGAAAAGTCGGTAAAAATGTCAAATTATGATGTTATTTTGTAGCGAAGGCGAAGCAACTGTTTGACCATCCAAGCGTGGAACTGCTTTGACCATTGTTGTGGGAATTAGCTTAGTGAGTTGGTACTTCAAGTTCGCCTTCAATTCCGAGTGATACTGTGCAACGCTTGGGTGATCGAATAGTTGCTTCGCGCTTATGTACGCTGAGCTTATGTAGGTCGCGTTGATTTTCATTGTCATTAGTAGTGTATATATGAGGATATACCATCACTTGACCTTTAAGACGGAAGCTACGTGACCCCGGTGTGAGATCACTGGCGACTGGTTGCGGGTTGCCTACCTATCGTTTCGGTACTTGACCTTTAAGACGGGACCTATGTCACGTGACCCGGGTGTGACGTCACTAGCGACTGTTGCGGGTTGCCTACCTATTGTTACCAGTGTTGTAAAATTGTGCAGAAAAATGTTGATTATTTTAGGATGATTTTGCAACCATGGTGTGACGTCACTAGCGACTGTTGCGGGTTGCCTACCTATCACCCACGCTGTCAGTCTGTGCAGAAAAATCCGAATTATTTCGCGATGAAGGATGGGTGATGAATGTTTTAGTGGATGACCTGTCAACAATGTTTTATGTTGCGAGGTGTTGTAAAATTGTACAGAAAAATCTGAATTATTGTAGGATGAGGGGTGGGGTATGGTGCATGATTTTCCAACCATGGTGTGACGTCACTAGCAACTGGTTAATTGTTGCGGGTTGCCTACCTATCGTTACCAGTGTTGTAAAATTGTGCAGAAAAATCGGAATTAATTTACGGTGTTGATTGGGTGATGGGTGTTTTACCGGATGATATGTCAACAATGTTTTCATACTATGACGTCACTATCGTTGTGAAATTNGAAACATGTCACGAGAAACTCACTGAAACCTCTGTGTTTCATGTGAACGAGGATATAGGCCTCTAACGTTTCTACATTATGTCCGACCTTTCCAATCGGTTCGCTCCACCTTGCGAGGATGTCGCGTGAAATAAGCGACATGAAAGAGAGTGTTTTTCAAGTGATAGTATGAGAGCTCACCTGTCGCGGCTGTAGCCCTGTCTCTGAGTCTTGATAGCATGCAATGTTGCCAGGCTAACATCCCCTATATTCTGAAATTCTCAGATTTACCATTATATGAGAATTTGAAGCAAAAAGGTCACGATTGGAAACCTGTGTCGGAGGATAATGGTCGAATCATTGCCATTAATATTTATTATTACTATCATTATTATTATTTATTTATTATTTATTTTTTACCATTAATATTTATTTGGTTGAATGCCGAGACAGATAATAATCAAATTTTGAAGCCTCACCCAATTCTGTATGTTTTTTATGAAAATGTATGCCTGTATCCGTGCATTCTAGAGCAAAGATGGATCAAAACACAAACTTACCTCAACAATGGAACATTTCTCTCTTTATTTTTTAATGTCAAACTTTTAAGTAATCCGTTCTTGATGAGGTATTCAGCAATTTTGTGGTAAATATTTATTCAGTGTTCTCGTTCTCGTGAAAAATTGGGACAAATATGACAATGTAAAAGTAAAACAGAATGGGACACGAGACACGGTGAAGAATAGTAAAATTACTACATAACATGTTTCCTATTCCAAATTTCACGAGGAAAACGATTCACACAACAATACCTAAGTCTTGAAATCAATTTCTAAACAAAATATAGGTGTTTACAATTAACATCGGTGAAATGGCAAAAAAACAAATGAAGTTATTTATGTGATCTAACTTCCACTGGATCTGTGTTAAAAATACTTGTTAATATTTCGTTTAGGAGTTAGTTTATGAACTTTCTGTCGTATAAATCGTTTTTTATGTAAGATTTTGAGGAGGTAAGATGTGACGTTTTCTTTTTGTTCAGAACGTGTCTAGTCGACCATTGTTGTCTATGCCTAGGCATTTAACCTGCTTTAACTGCCTCACATCTATGGCATATGAATCCTGAATAACTTCTCCAAATCAATGCAGACAATAGGGATCGCTTACGAATATTGTGAGCAACATCGCAAAGAGTATTTTAAGATTAAAAGCAAACATCAGCGCTAAGAAAATGCGAGCATAAATATTATGGAGTGGAACGCCTGGATAAAAAAGAAGAGAAAAGAGCAAAAAATTGAAGCGTCGCGCTGAGCTTCAACTGAAGCACAATGTGAAATCTCTTTAGTTGTCGGGTACTTAAACCGCCTTCAATTTATGGGATATGCAATCGCTCGACAATCAAAATGTGTTTATCGTATTAACTCCATACATGACCAATTGCAAATCATTCATTCATAAAATCGACGATTGAAGTTTGCCATTAAGTGTTTTTTCCTTTAAAGTTCTCTTATTTAATGGCATGAGAGTAACTTTTCCTGTCTTGACAATAAGACCAAAATCATGTTACCCAAAAAAAAGTCCAAAAGAAACGAGCTCTGTTTTTTACAGTCAGGATCACCACACACTATCACAGCGATACTTGATAATGACACATACCTGGTTTTAAATTTTGACGGTATGCCTGTTTAGAATTTTACAAAGAAAGCGACTCACGCTACGATAATTTTGATTTAACTTCCCAGGAAAATGCTTACATGTAAACTAAACAAACACTGATCAAATGGAAATTAAATCAACTGCAAATGTACGATTAGCTTAGTGATATGATTGATGTCAGTCTCATTTTTTCCTTAGAGTACCTATATAGGGAGAGTATGGACATGTCGGTAATTTTGAGGTTAGGTCATGGAGCTCCTAGGGCCTAAACAGAGGGCCTAAAAGGGAAGTCAATCTATGAATTAAAATGATCCAGAGTGACTTATCCTCACAATTGTTGCGCCCATCATCGGTAAAGTGTGTATTTGACTTACTTATTGCATAAATTCACTCATTTTCTTTTTAGGAAGAACGCTCATTTATGAATATTCTTGGCAATCTTGGTTTGATATTGGAATCTGAAGATTGGCACTGACATTTTTGGTGTAAGAAAGTCGGCTACCCTTCCATAAGTTCCATACCTCCACATGTTCGTACTTTCCCTATATAGATACTGTATTTCAGACTAACAAAAAAGTGTGCTGGTAGCCAGAGATATCACACATCGACGCGACGGCTAAACGGCTAAAATGCGAAATCACGACATGCGTAGCGACGTTGCAGACTTCCAGTTATATAATTTATTTTTTCTTTGGGAAACTAATCATCGTAATTTTTCTAAAAATTCTATGACTTTTCCTCTGCGTTAGCTGAATATCTTGTAAAAATTTCATGCTAAAAAGTTGGCATGCTTTCCTTGAACATATAAAATAGGAGCGGAAATTTTAATACACCGTAACGGAGATACTCGGTTTCGCGCTTTAGCCATCGATATTCGGTGGCGATATTCGATATATCGATACTCGTATGTCAGTGGCGTGGCGTGAATTGCGATATATCGATTGTTATGCCTTTAAACCTATGTAAAAGGATCGATAAACAGGGTGTTTGCAGCGAACACCTAATAATCGATTCTTTACCATAGGTTTAAATGGCATAACAATCGATATATCGCAATTCACGCCACGCCACTGTTGCATGTGTGAGGGATTTGCGATTTGACCATTGATTCTTTTGTAAAAGTTCGCGAGGAACACGATAGTGCCACTGGTTTTCTCTGAAATCATCTCCCAAGCTCAAAAAAAGCTCTCAAAGTGAGGCCAAAATGGAGGGGATATCCCATCCTACCCTGAGAGTCCACCTCTAGGTACACCAAAACAAACTCTCCATGCAAAGATAGGGAGCAAATATATTAGCAGGGTTGCCACTTTATTTGGGGACTCCAAAACTGAAAATACGGCAACCCTGCTAATGTATTTGCTCCCTATCCTCGCATGGAGAGTTTGTCTTGATGTAGAGGTGGACTCTCAGGATAGCGTGGGATATCCCCTCCATTTTGGCCTCGTTTTGATAACTTTTTTAGAGCTTGGGAGTTGATTTCAGAGAAAACCAGTTGCACCATCGTGTTTCTCACGAACTTGTACATGAGAATTCATGGTCAAATCGCAAATTCCTCACACATGCAACAACTCCATTTCCGAGCCGTCCGTCCGCCTGGATAAAAAGCAGTGGCGTGGCTTGAATTGCGATGTATCGATTGTTATGCCGTTTAAACCTATGGTAAAGAATCGATTATTAAGGTGTTCGCTGCGAACACCCTGTTTATCGATCCTTTTCCATAGGTTTAAATGGCATAACAATCGATACATTGCAATTCACGCCACGCGGCGGATAAAAAGTGGCATATTTCGTGAAAACCGGGATCCTCTTGCATCGGGGCGTGAAGAGTGGTTAAAAAGCCCGAAATGTGGACGTTTTTGATGATTCGGGCCGGTGCTCGGCGGCGGCGTGGTGTGGCGGTGGCAACGGGGGGGGAGGGGGTGGGGGCGGCTGTCCCCGGATCCCGAATGCCTCCGAGCGGTGCTGCAGGAAACTATGCAGATAACTGGGAGCGCTCATTTTCCGTTCGATTACACGCGCCAAACTACGGATAAATCAATGATTTACAACCCGAGCCCTTGAGCCCGCTCGGTCCCGTCTATGACTCCCCCCCTGGTCCCCAGACCCACTTGGACCCCCACCACCACCCCCGCTCCCGCTCCGAACCCCCTTCCCCCCCTGCCGGGCGCTCACGCTCTGCTCCTCACCTATCAGCCGACACCCAAAGCATCAACATCAACTCCGTGCCCTCATGCCACATTGACCATTATCCCTCACATTTGCCATAAAATGTACAGATTTATTGGGGGGAAAACAAGCGGGAAGTTATAGTGTGTAGGTATCATGGAAGCGTTCATCGGTCAGTAATTTCAGGTAAAATTTTCAATTTTTTTCAATGGACCACTAGACAAGGTACGAATTTCAGCATTCTGCACTGGTAAAAAAAACCTCTTGGACCAATGCCACGGTGCATTGACTTAAGCGTGCAGTTTCTTGTCGCCGGATTTAAGAGTCTTGAACTCTTGTTTCAAGCGGATTTTGCATTGATTCAAGCGGATTTTGCATTGAAACAAGAGTCCAGACTCTTAAATCCGGTGACAAGAAACTGCACTCTTGAACCAAGAGGTTTTTTTTTTACCAGTGCATGATACCTGTTTCTTCACCAAAAGTTTACGTAAAACACGATGCGCACAACGAAAATTACCGAAATCAACTCCTTCCGAAGATATTTTATGATTCTTGGTGCGTGAATTGAAACCTAGCGCTCATTAAAACTCAATGCTCTACGTGATTCACATCGCGCGCTAAACGTTATCATGAACGTCTCTGCGATATAAGAATCTGGCAACCTCAAGCTTGACGCTTTGGCTCAGTTATAGTGAATTGCTTATAGTTTGAACAACACATGGTGGGAAATGAATATTACTCGATTGAGAAGCTAGCTGAAATCGTTGTAGTGCGCGATTTGACTGACATAGAGCTTTGAGTTTCTTGTGAGCGGGCAGTTCAAATTCCTCGTAACCAATGTGAAATAAAAATGTTAATATCTACGTTAGGAGTTGGTTTTAGTAATTTTCGTTGCGCGAGCCGTGTTCTACGTGAAATTCTGATTAGGAAACATGTATCAGAATGCTTAAATTCATACCTGTGTTGCGATACCTTATTGGTAGAGTAGAGCGAGCGGAGCACTGCGAGTTCTCGCCTCGCGCTGTAGCGCCTTCAATTTTTCAGATACAACACGGTTATTCATCGAGCACGAATAGTTGTATCTCTGCGCCGTCATCAACGCGCGTCCTTACCTTGCTCTGTTTCCGCATTGTGTTTGTTTCCGTTTGCCTTTTTCGAAGTTGTGTTTCAAGAGCTACGTGAGCAACACAGCCGAAGATAGGAGAACCGCAGTTGGGCCTCGTTGTTAAAATTTTATCCCAAATCTGAGTGACTTCTCATTGGCAGCTTAGCTTCTTCTATTTGAGGGCTGTATAGCTGCGGGTAGAAAATTATGAAAACGCGGCGGTAGCTTCCGAAAATAATTGGAACTAGGGGGCTATGCCCCCTGGCCGCTAAGCGGCCCAACCCCCGGGGCGCTGCGCGCCCCCAAAGGCCGTTTCGCAGCCAGCGAAATCGTCGAAATCGCCCGTTGGCGGTTAATGAGCAAATAATTTCAACTAAAGAACAAAACGACGTTGCAAAGAAAAATTTCCCATCAAACAATATTCTTAATGACTCTCTCCTTACTCTGAATTTTGATTTTTTATTTGGAAGTCGACCCTGACAGGGCTACATAAGGCTGTCCATGACCAAAAAATCTGAAATCTGAAAGCAAACAGCAATATAAAAAAAAAATAATAAAAAAGGGAAAATTAATTGTTTTCCACATTTTGAGACTGAGAATTTTTGTGAGAAATTGGCTGCAAAATCTTCAAGCCGGAACTCTGTTTGAACCGTGCAAAATCGTAAGTTCGCAAAGCAAAGCTTAAGAAGCATGGGTTTTTTGTGTGATAACGTAAAATCACGGATTGGAGAAGTTAGGGCATCAACTATTGACAGTAAAATGCAAAAACGCATGTGTGAATCCGGGTTTGCGACGCTGGCGTCTCCTACTTCTTTTCATGACTAGGTTTTTAAATGGAAAAAGTTAACTTTCTCTCTTGAAAACTATCATGACATTTGAGGGGCTTGGAGAACAAAGCGCATCAGTGTATTTGTAAAAAAATTGAGGTATTCATGAACTCAACTGAACTAGTTTGAAATTATATTCTGTGAAAAATTTTCAACTAAAATTTTACTTCAAAGCATCAAAGAGTGAGTTTAAACTTCCTTCCGGCCGTAACGCTACATGTAATTTTGAAACTTCAAACACGTATTTCTTGAAATAGAAAGAACTTATGTGCCTTGTCCTCCAGGCTCCTCATTTCTCGTCTGTTTGAAGAATATCCTGGGAAAGTTTCAAGCTCTGTTATTATTTCATTCTATTCTTAAAAAATAAAATGAGTTCAGAGCTTTTGAGACGCTGCAAAGCAGATACACGTTTTTCTAATTTTGTATGTATTTGACAACGTCGCGGAGTAGTTGTCTCGCTTAATTACGTCCACACTCGAGCCGAGACGGAACATTCTGTAAAATAAGTCGACCTCCTTGAGGTAAGAAACGCCTTCAAAAAAGTTTGATACCTCCCTCATGTAACGGCTTTAAAATGGTTGCATCGCAAAACAGGTGAGCCTTTCACGTTGTCAGCAATAATCACGAGACTGCAATAATAAGAGGTTTCCTCTTAGTGCCTAAAAAGAGTCTTAATTACGTCCACACTCAAACAAGTTGACCCTTTTGAGCTTAGAAACGCCTTCAAAAAAGTTTGATCCCACACTGAAAACAAATTCTCGGCGTCTTTACCAAGGTCCGTTGGTACCTTTACCATCTCACTTTTTTTTACCAATTATTGGTAATTTTACCAAGACAAACTGGTAAGCTTACCTAAAAACCGGTATTTTTACTGTTTTTTCAGGTAAGAATACCACTTTTATTGGTAATCAATTCCCGGTAACTTTGCCATTTTATCCCGGTAATTCTACCACGCAGTCGATAAAAAATATTGGCGTTCTTACCAAGGCCGAGTAAAATTACCAAGAAAGTTCAATCATTTTACCGAGATTTTTCGGTGAAATTACCAATTCCATAAGTAGTAATTTTACCAAGAAATAACTGGGATCAAATAGAACCCTGAATTCTTGGTAATTTTACCCTTTTCTTGGTAAATACACCGATATTTTTTTTTCAGTGCACCCTCATCTAACGGTTTCAAAATAGTTGCATCGCCAAACAGGTGAGCCTTTCACGTTGTCAGCAATAATCACGAGACTGCAATAATAGGAGGTTTCCTCATAGTGCCTAAAAAAGAGTCTTAATTACGTCTAAGCTCAAACAAGTCGACCCACTTGAGCTAAGAAACGCCTTCAAAAAAATTTCTTCCCACCCTCATGTAACGGTTTTAAAATAGTTGCATCGCGAAACAGGTGAGCCTTTCACATTTTCAGCAACACACACGAGACTTCAAAAATAGGAGGTTTCTTTATAATGCCTAAAAAAGAGGCGATGCCTGCAATCTGTATTAAATATTCGGAAAGATGAAATCTGAAACGATCAAAATTGTTGCTGCTGCCCTGCCCGTTCTCATAAGACGAGCTATCAGTATTGCCGAGTTAAGGAAAAACGCCGCGCGAACATTCGACAGTTGCCAAATTTCCCTCGATAAACCATTTATTTTTGACGACATTCATGCCTATTTTTCCTTGAAATTTTCAGATTCTTTAGATTCAATCCTGTACTATAATGTCTGAATATTTTGGGGGGAAAATATTCAAAATTTCACCAGTAAATTCGGTTCTTAGTGAAGGAAATCTGGCAGCGTCTGAAGGTTCATACGGCGTTTTTCCTTATAATATGGAGTGTGATGACGCCCCCCGTGCAAGTGGAGCGTCCGTCGGCTCCTCTCATTACACTTATCTTGCGTGCGCTTCGAGCCTACAACGTTGCAACATCTCTGGGTTTTTCCTCGCAAAGGGCCATGAAAATAGTGGTTTGGAGGGGGGTTTTGGCGCCAGCGCGGCGGTGTTCCGAGGCGACTGTGCACCCCCGCCGCCCACGCCCTCGGTGCCGCTCACCGCGGCGCAAAGTATCGCTCCAAGTCCGTTTTGATATCCATCGCTTTGATAGCAGATTGGTTTTTCGCCAGTTCCCACGAGGATGGGAGGAGATGGAAAACCCCGCATCAAAGAGCACTTATGCCAAAGTGGAGTCCCGTCCCGAACTTTGGGTATCATTGGACCGAGTTGCGGGATTTCACTGAAAAAAAATTATGGTAGATTTTACCATACTCGGACGCAGTGATAATCGAACAATCGAAAACACAGGAAAAAGCGGAAACAAGGCTAAAATACAAAATATAAAGGCAGGACGTTTCGGTACCTTACGGCACCATTATCAACTGCAAAAAGAATTAAAAATAAAAAATAAATTAAAATAAAAATGAAAAAGAAAAAGAAATTAAAATAAAAACCAGCAAACGGCGTTACATAGTGAAATTGGTAAATGAGACTCCGACACAGTGATACGAGTATGGTAATTAACACCATACTCTATTGTATTATTTACCAAATTATGGTATGTATCACAAGAGTTCTGGTGAATACTATCGTAATTCTGGTTATTCTCGCTAAATATTATCACTGTCTAAAAAATCAAGTAGGCTCATAGTAGATTTTACCTTCTTTTTTTTCCAGTGAATTCAAGCGGAAACCTCATATCGACGGTGAAAGTCGGCAATCACATAACTCGTTTGCGGTGTCTGAAAATCTCCATCTCTACGTCATTTTTTTAAAGGAGAACAAATTGATATTATTTCTTGAAGTTTTTGCAGAATTTTCTTCGCATTGAGAAGAAAAATCATGACAGTTTTAAAGAATTGCCGTTGAGTAGTTTTCCATTTAAAAAATAAAGTATGACAGGAAGTCTGCGACGTCGCAAACCGAGTTATGTGATTGCCGACTTTCACCGTCGATATACTGCCGCACTAAGGAAAAACGCCGTATGAACCTTCGTCAGTTGCCAAAACGAATTTTTAGAGAAACTCGTGAACACTTTTCATTCAATTTTTAGATAATTTTCTTTGTATTTAGATCCGGAGTATCCGAAAATTTCAAGAGAAAATATTCATAACTCTCTTCAAAAATACATTTTTTGTACGCGGAAATTTGGCAACTCTCGAATGTTCATACTACGTTCTTCCTTTGCACGGCAGTCTAAGTCCTATTTACTTTTTTCTGAGCACTATGTTAGTATGCCTAGATCTTAAGATCACATAGATGCGCGGCGTTGATTGATGATTGGTTTATTCCGAAATACTGCCGTGCTAAGGAGAAACGCCGTATGAGCCTTCAGGCGTTGCCAAATTTCCGTTGGTAAATCACGAATTTTCGGGAAAATTTGCAAATATTTTCCTTTCAATTTTTCAGGTAATTTTTTTTCGCAATTTTACCTAAAGTTCTTGAACATTTCTGGAAAAATATTCATAACTCTCCTCAAAAATAAATATTTTATTGAAGGAAATTTGGCAACGCTCGAATGTTCATACGGCGTTTATCTTTAGCACGGCAGAACATTAGGTTAACTTCAACTTCCGGTCTCATGTTGAGAAAATGAGCTGGTACAATAATATCATAAAAAATAATGCAATTGACCTACAGAGACACATGAAGTTTAATGACAGTAACTGAAATGAAAAATACCAAAAATAACATTGAAAGTACCTCGACTCAAAATGGATGATAAGGTAGAAAATGTCTGGAACAAGTTCAATGCTACTTCCACTCAAGCCTTCACAACAATACATACTATAAAGCTGCCCAAATACCGCATTTTCATGGTAACGGTGACGCAACAGACGTATTAATACGCCAAAAAGAAGTGTGTGCACTGAGAAAAAAGTTCCGTCGCAGGGACCAAACTTTGATTCATACTGAGCAACTGAACTCTCTCGGTTTAGGTGACTGAAATTTTTGGTCAAAGTAATCAACTTTTGGCAAGGTGAACTAAAGTTTGGTTTCTAGGTCCGAAATGTTCTGTAGAGTACCTAAAATACCTTGAAACATCGGTGCCAAATACAAGCCAAACTGTTTTTGCTCCGTGTATAAGTGCATTGAATCGATAAGAGCTAGGAAGCACGCAAATATATGTTTTCGATTTAATTCAGTTGTAAAGAATGCGTCCTCACGTAATTACTACCGCGAGCCGATAAGAATGAAAAGGTGTTAAAGTACCTCACTTGAAGCACGCAAGTTCACCGTGGCATCCAGCAACTGCATTGGGCATAATCTGTTTAAGGAAGTACTTACTAGTTCCTTCGTTGCACCAATGTCGGTCTCCAACTTGCGCGCCTTCAGCGTCATGCCTGCATTGACCCTCATCAATCATGTTTACCATCAAAGCTTGTTTTATACAAGAGGATCTAGGAATGCTACTACTCTTATTTTATTGAAATTTTAAAAATTCTCAACATCGTGTTAATTTTCAGAAACGAAATTAAGTTCTCATTGTATGCCATTATTTCGTGTGCGCATCATCCACAGCATACACCGAAAATTTCCGACAAAATTTCCAACAAAATTGTTATACAGAGGTGTTTAACGGCAGGCAGCTGTTGGCAAATCCAAAGAGGCGCTGAGAATGGAGCTACTAAGGACTATCTCCCTCCCTCGGAAGGCAACGGAAAGGTTGAGAGGTTTTCTTTTGGAATATATGTATGAAGAAGAAAAACCCTACCGGTAAATTTTTTTCAGAATTCATCTCTTAAACGCATTTTGACGGTGTAAATTAGTCCTAAGGCCCGGCCGTATTCAGTATCTTTAGGAGGCTTCTTTTTTCAGGAAGGCTCTGTATGATTTACCTTATGATTAAGGAGGCAATTAATTCATAGAATAATAAAAATAGCAGTTTTTACGAGCTTTCGAGTGAATATCAATATAATAACTTCAGAAATAAACCATTCCAAGAGATAAACACGAGTTGACACATAAAAAAATCACAAATCATGTAATGAAAAATTCTGTGATTTTAACAAGTTCTAAGGTAAATAGGTACCCACCTTAAAATCTCAAAATTTGCAATGTTTTTATGTTTGTATTTAACGTTTTTGCTTGGGCAAATCATTGGCTTATACATCGCAAAGATCTATTTTCGAGGTTATATACTTGTTGAATTTTACTGGATGCTCGTAAACATTGTCTTTCTTACGATGCCATGTGTGAGGCTTCTCAATTACGATGTGAACAATGTAAGGTCTTTCCTAAGGAAACAGGCTGCATTAAAAACCGCTATGCATACAACTTTTACAACTGGTGTTACCAAATGCTTCAAGACCGAGGAAGGATTGGAGAGGAAGGACACAGAGAGTGCCAAAATACAATAAAACGAATGGATTAAAATGAATCAATGTTTTCTTCCTAAAAACAAAATAAGCAAAATTCTTTAATCACGTCATTATGTTGGTTATCGTCGAAACTTAGTTTTTCACAGTGTCGTTTTTACCTAATCTAATTAACCTGACCTAACCTGACCTAACCCAACCTAACCCAACCTAACCTAATCTAACCTAATCTAACCTAACCCAACCTAACCTAACCTAGTTTAACCCAACCTAACCCAACCTCACCCAACCTAACCCAACCTAACCCAACCTAACCTAACCTAACATACATATCGCACTTACTTGTTTTACTTATTGCACTTTTTCTCCTTTGCTTTTCCTTTCATTTACGCAATCACTTATTTCCTTTTGTATTGACCAAAGCAGGTGGCTACCCTCCCCTGGATCTGCCAGTGATAGCGAGGGAAGCAAATAGAAGCAAAAACTCGAGAACACCGTTATCGAGATAGGTGCTTTTTCCTCCTTTTCCCCCTTTTTTAGCGAACAGCAGAATGCTCTTCGGCGATTAACAGCGGCACTTTTTCGAAGCTTTTACAGAGCGGTTGTCAGCTGGAAACTCAGCCAATCGTTAAAACGGTGATTGCCACAATGGAAGCTGAGGGCCGTAATTTCTATGGCCGTCATAAATCCGAGACACCGTCCCTGCGAGCTGGACGTTGCCAGATTTAACGAGCTTTCGGTAAAAATTTTGAAATCTCCCTTGAAACGCAGGCAAACTTCTCTCCCCCGCAAGAGAGTCCACGCTGCAATGGTCCAGATCGATATTTTCTAGTTGGAGAAAACCTGTGGATGCACTCTCTGCTTTGCCACGTCGCGTAATGGTTATTGCTTTTCTCGCGACTTAGCAAATGGAAAAAGGGGGCAATGTTGCTTTTTCATGACCCTAAAATTTGAAATTTCTCTCAGTCAAAAGTTCTAAGAAATATCAGGCTTTGGAGGGAATTAAATGGGGTAGATAGGCCACTCGTAGAGAACGTGATGTTTCGGGAGGGGAAGGCTGAGCGTGCGTTAAGGAGCGAGGGGGGTCTAATGCGTTGCTTGAGGGAGAGGACCCATGGTCGCGTTACGTAACGTTTGACGTCAATTTTATGGAGCTTTTCTTCTCATTTTTCTGCATATTATTTTATTTGATTATTTTCGTATAGTATTTAGCCGGTCAAAAGCGTTGAAATAATTTCTTTTTTGAAATGTATATAGGCGAATCATTATAATCTCTTGCGAGGGTCTGTTTCCAAAGTTATGTCGTTGAATGCACCCCAAGATTTGTCAGAACTGTCCTTTTTAAATGGTCAGTGGCGTGGCGTGCTTTGCGATATATCGATTGATCGGCCTATGAAAAAGTATCGATAAACAGGGTGTTCGCAGCAGACACCTTAATAATTGATTATTTACCACAGGTTTAAACGGCATAACAATCGACATATCGCAATTCACGCCACGCCTCTGTGAATGGTATGTTAAGGATCTCCTCAAAACTCTCTGAAGCACAATGTATAGACCACGTGGGCGGGGCCTTCCTAAGGATAGGAGATGTGAAAGGAACGACAATGAATAAGACCCGAAGTGTTAGTTGAACTACATTTTGCAATGAGGAACCACTATTTCTGGCTCATATTAGAAACAACACATATGCCTTTGGTTTCCCTATGCAGAGAGGTGCTTTTATAGAGGAGCCAGAGATTTCTTATTGCGAAATGTAATCCAGTTGGTGAGCAACTAACTCCCCAAAGATAAACGTACCCAAAGAATCGTTCAGCCGCTGCCATCATTGGGGCTAAATTTTGATTGCTTCTTCTCTGAGCTAGAAAGTTATTAGAACTTACCTTCCGTGTTTTTGTGGTATTTTTCAGAGGGGTATTCAGTATAGTTATGAAATCTTATTTGTGCACCGATTAATTATAGGACTTTTTCCCCCATTTCTTATCCATATTAATAAAACATGTAATGATTGACGATTTAATGAAGTAGAATTAATTGAAGTAGAGATTATCAGATTCAAACGCCCATAATTATCATGCCCTTTTCTGTATTTAAACGGTACATTATTGTAATTGCGGAATTAAGCAGTATTCAGTTCCATTCCGAAGTTCCTGACGTGATGCCGTACTTACTATGTAACTTGGACCATTATTATACTAACATAAGATTATTTAATCCATTGCTTCTATATTTACACTGAAATAAAATTCTCGGCGTTTTTACCAAGGTCCGTTGGTACCTTTACCGTCTCACTTTTTTGCCAATTATTAGTAATTTTACCAAGACAGACTGGTAATCTTACCTAAAAACCGGTATTTTTACTGTTTTTTTTTCAGATAAGAATACCACTTTTATTGGTGATCAATTCCCGGTAACTTTGCCATTTTATCTCGGTAATTCTACCACAGTCGATAAAAAATATTGGCGTTTTTACCAAGGTCCAGTAAAATTACCGAGAAAGTTCAATAATTTTACCGAGATTTCTCGGTAAAATTACCAATTCCATAAATGGTAATTTTACCAAGAAAAAACTGGGATCAAATAGAACCCTGAATTCTTGGTAATTTTACCCTTTTCTTGGGAAATACACCGAGATTTTTTTTCAGTGTGTGCAACATTTGGCGTTGCAACGCAAAAGCGGAGCGGAGCCCAGGGGCCGCAGCCCCTCGGCCAGCCGTGACGAGCGCGCGAAGCGCGCTCAGAACGGCCAGTAATGATATAAAATTGAAACACGACAATATGAGTATGGTTCATAATCATCCCCATTGACGACGACTCGTTTCTCCAAGGTCCCTCGCCCGGGTTCATCCGCCACCGCCACCGGTTTTCATTTCGCAACAGTTATTGAACGTCCGATTTAATGGGTCGGATGATTATTTAGAGAATGCCTGCCGCCTGCCTTCTTCGCGGGAGCAGTGCAGCCGGGGTAGCGACTCGAGACAACCCCGGACGTTGACTGAGAGCCACCCTTTATCACCGTAATAAATGACGAGGAAAAAAGAACGGTGAAACAATTTCAGATTAATCAGGCCCGGAGCCTCGCCGCACAGCGGACCCGGGCGACAGGAGAGTCCGAACGAAATCTGGACGCTCTGAAAGGCCATATTTTCGAAAACGAAACAGAAAAGTTCAAGAGTGGCTTTGTTGGTTTTTCCCTGAAATTTTCGTTCAGGAACACCTCTAGAAATCGGATTCGCGACCAAGCTGGCTCTCTTCTCCTGCTGACGATTGACGATATTATGCTGGTTTTATTGATTTGACGAATCCTTAATTTTTTAGTGATTTTTAGATCATTAGATTTTTAATACTCATTTATGGTTTATTGTGCTCAATACTGGATGGCTTGACAAACTGGGCTATGCCCTTATCGTTAGAAGAATTATAAGAAGAAGAAGAAGAAGAAGAAGAAGAAGAAGAAGAAGAAGAAGAAGAAAAAGGAGAGGAAGAAGAAAAAGAAGAAGAAGAAGAAGAAGGAGAATAAGAAGAAGAAGAAGAAGGAGGAGGAGGAGAAGGAGGAGAAGGAGAAGGAGGAGAAGAAGAAGAAGAAGAAGAAGAAGAAGGAGGAGGAGGAGGAGAAGGAGGAGAAGGAGGAGAAGAAGAAGGAGGAGGAGGAGGAGGAGAAGGAGGAGGAGAAGGAGGAGAAGGAGGAGAAGAAGAAGAAGAAGAAGAAGAAGAAGAAGGAGAATAAGAAGAAGAAGAAGGAGAATAAGAAGAAGAAGAAGAAGAAGAAGAGGAGGAAGAAGAGGAAGAAGAAGAAGAGGGAGACGAAGGAGAATAAGAATAAGAAGAAGAGGAAGAAGAAGAAGACGAAGGAGAATCAGAAGAATAAGAAAACAAAATAAGCATCAAAATTCGAAATTTGAGCGAAAAATTTAAGGTCTGATATTCGCTCGTGCCACTGTGCGGCGGCCGCGAGAGGGCGGCGCGGAGGGGGAGTTTTGTTGTGGAAACATTTTTCCTGACTGGAACAGCAGGGTCGTTGCATTTGTGGGGCACCGGCGTATCGCTGCGATCGATGGCTCGAGTCGATCCTCGTGAGAGCTCGGGAAATGCATCGAGGTGCGATGTATCGAAGTCGGACGCGGTGCCGTAAGGGGCGTTGAAACCTATCGATTGGGGGGGCGTTCGAGGGTGCAACATTGACCAGGCTGCGGAGGCCTCGACAGGGCGCATGCCCGGCGTCTCCGGGCCGTCTTAATTCTCGGCGGACGCGAACCGGCTACAGTACTCGTCACTCTGGGGCGTTCGCCTTCATTTGTCACGGGATCGTGTTGCTCTTAGTGCGTGTCTTGTTCCTCCATTGGCGCTGGATATCCCTCTGCTCCGTAAGTTAACCCCTTTCGCTAGGCTAAGGATTTTCCCACGGCACCCTACTTTCGCGCCTCGCCCAGGCCCCCGTCCCTCATTTTCGGGCGCTGCCTCCGCTTTCTCGCACATCGTTTTGCTTCGCTTTTCAGTTTTTCCCCTGGCATAACCGCTTTTTCTCATGTCGTAGACCCTCAGAAGATGAATCTATGCTTTCAAAATTTTTACTTTCTCGCTCCCCTAGGGTAGAGAGGAAGTACTGTCATCCTCCGAGAAAAAAAAAAAAAAAGTTGAAATTTCATCATTTCTGGGCGTTTTAAGGTCCCAGGAGTCAAAATAACCATACTTGAAAAAATGTGTGTCCGTCCGTCCGATGTCCCCCAAATCTGTGTACAGCGATATCTCAAAATCTTTCTGTTCGATTTCATTCAAAATTGGCACAAAACACCATATCTATGGTCTCCTTATGCACGTCAAACGATTTTGGGGCACGCTAAAATTTGGGGGGGGGGCTAGGGTCAAATTGGGTTAAAGGTCCATTTTCAGCAAAATCACACGGAAAGCTCATTTTTTTTTTTCATTTATCTTTTCGTATACTTTTTTTTTTGTACAGTGTTTGCCTCGTGAGTTCGATTTTTTGTCTTTGATGAGTTGTGAGCAAAAATCTCTTCCTCAATTTTCCGAGTTTTCCTCAACATCATCATTATAATCGTCGAAGTAACTTTCCTCATTTCGATCGGTTGAAATCTTGGCCAAAAAATGGTTTAAACCTAAGGAGTTTTACTGGCCACTAAGGAAGGATTGGAATTAAAGTTTTAAAAAAAATAAACCAACTGAACTACCTTGAACCCTCTCATTTTTTACATAACCCTTGGATTCCTAGGTTCTTTATTTGTTTATTAAGCCCCTATTCTGATTGGAGACCATGTATTGAGAAGTTAAAAAGAAGTTCATTGAAGCTCTAAGTTGAAGCTTACATACGAGGAATCATTTTTTTTTTATTATAAATAATAAAAAACTACGGAACAAAATTTGTAAACAATACACGCAACTTTATCACACGATCTACCAACTAGAACTAACATCTCGCGAAGAGTCTACCTCTCTTCCCCTTGTTTGCTTTCATCCTCACTAAGCTTCATTTTCTTTCTCATTTTCTTACATCCATGAAGTGGTTTATTTGGCGTCTCTTTCAAAATACACGAGGCCCCTTGCCTACTTACAACTAACTGTAATACGATTCACGATAAGCACTGTTTTGGTGGAACCAAACTTCTATTTAGGGCGTAAATATGAAGCGATGCAAGCAAAGTTTGGAGGTTTATTTAGTAAAATTTCATGTTTGCCCCCTCTGAAGGTGTCGGGAGATTTTGAAATGGGGAAATTAGGGTTTCGCTCCGATTTTTTTTGGTCTGTCCTCGCAATTTCCCAATTTTTTAATCCCCCCCTTCGTAAAAATTAGGTTAGTGCATTCCTACTTCCATGTGAAAGAATCTTAGGTAATTTTCGTTTTCAACAAATACTTGATTTAGACCGTCTCTGCTACCTTTCTTCTAGTTGCTACACGATTCTTTTAAAATTCGGAGGGACTGCACCTAACTCAACACATGTGATGACATAGGTGCTACAGCCATGGAATCAGTTTGAAAAGAATAATTATGAACGTTTAAATCGAGCCTGGAAAAGCATACTTTAAGTCCCAGAATTGGATTTAATTATTTTGTCATGGCGATTGCCTAGTACATTAATTTTCGAAAACGTGTTAAAGTTGCCGGAATTCCTATAAAGCTTACAGCTAGTAAATTCTCTTCAAGCTTTGATTTGAAGTTTTAGTAAAACGGTCACATTTAAAATTATAAATCCGACATAAATTTTGATGCAATTCTGTTCGATCGCCCTGAGGGAACTTTAATAGTAGGGAAAAAAGGTCGACTATTAAAGATCGAGAATCAGTGATGAACTGCCGACAAGTTCTATCAATTGATGGATTTTACTGTTTGTAGTTATGATTAGTCTTTGAAAAAATATGGGAAAATATGTTTTTCGGCATTCATAAACTTCATAGACAAGTAGGCCGCTCTAGCTACACTCTTTTTCAGGAAATGATACTACTTTCTATTTTTTTAACGCGTTTTTCTATTAAAAGGGATTTCGCTAAAATCGTCACTCAGCAGTAAATCCGCATGCTTTTGTCCTCAAAACGCATATTTATAAGAAGGAACATTTCATCTCAAAGATAACGCTCTGATTGAGAAGCAGCTTCTAATGCATCCACATGATGAAACTAGAAAAACATACATCTCGATCGCCATGTTTATAAATGTTTTTTTTTTTTTTTTCGAGAGAATGATAGCCGAAATTAGTTACGCACTATATCGTGAATATTTTTAGTCAAAAAAAATCAAACATACTTATGAAGAACAACAATAATTGGTTGTCCGTCTGAAAAAGAAATCATGATTTACGCTTGTGACGTCGCAAACCGATATATGTGAGATGTTTTTCCAGTTTCAGCATCGATTTTCTTCTTCAAACAGAGATTATCGAAGTGTGTGATATGTAAACTCGTTATATATTTACCATATTTACTCTAATGAGCTGTCTTTTGCTCCATGCATTTAGAAAAGAAAAAAGGTGCACAAGTGATAGATATAAGCCCTTTGTGTCGGCGATGAAACAAGAACAAACTTTATGGATCGAGCATAATTATGTTCGAATCAAGAATGAATTTACAGATAAGAACATCAATCAAACACATAATATCAGTAACTTTTTTTATTATTATTTTTTTTTTAAAAAAAGGAGAAATGCCCGGTTCTTTAAAAAATCCCAGTTGATCTAAAAAAAGAGCCACTTTCCATGTGATTGGATTCCTTTCGTGGAAAATATTCTATGGAAGTTACTTTGCTTTAACTAGATATACTTCTCAGATCGGTGAAACCTAAAAGTAAAAACAGTTCATTTCGTTTCTCCTCAAAAGACTCCTAGTTTATGTTATCCCTCACAATTTAAGCCGATCTGAATAATAATGCTAGCTAAATGATTTGTATGCGTTTACTGTTTCTCTTTCCGAAGAAAATTAATCAAAAGACGCTTTTGTGACATTGCGGTAATGCCAAAAATAGTGAACTTGTTTTTTTGAAACTGTACTTGGTAAACCGTAGTTGGGTCATTGCAAAATAGGTGGAAAGTTTCTCAAAGTTTAGTGAGCGTTGTTACAAACCTATCAGAAAATAATTAGGTTGGACAGAGCACAAACACGGATGCTGCAAGGGCTTTTAGATGAAAGTTTGGCGGGGGCTTTGAATTAGTTCTGTTGGTTCAGATCTCATATCCATCATGTTGATGCAATTTGTTCAACTGCTACGACTAATCGGGCTTATTGAAAGCCGCAAACTATGTGTACTTTTGACCGCAAACCTTTAACAATGTGTGTGATCGTGTACGGGGTTTGAAACTTTAATCTCCATGAATTACATATAAACTTTAATGTATTTTTAGGGGCGATACATTAGTTGGTCTTGAGGGTAACGAAACCTGTAATATCCTCATATCTTTTCGAAGCTTTGCTTCTTTCTTGCATTTAATTTTCTTAATATGGGGCGGATTTGCTCAGTTTCATGCACTCTGTAGTTCAATTTGATTTTTTCTCAAGTTAGCATGAAGAAACCAACTAATATTAGAAGGGTATCGTGGATAGAGAAAGTGATGTAAAATTTTTGAAAAATTGGAATTCAAGCAGTCGGTTGCAGAAAACCCCCTTTCGCTGTAATCTTTTTGACGCAATTGAATGCCAGCGCTCATTTTCCTACTTAATTTCAAATATGAAGTTCATATGTGCAACAGTCCTCCATTTTCCAACTTTAAGCACGTGATTGTCGAAAGCACAAAAATGTCACTTTCCTCGTTCATCCGTAATATCCCTCGGTTAGTGCTAACCCAAGAGTGATTTTCCTCCTAATGCAACCCTTAAATAATTGGAAAAAGATTTACCACAAAAACAATGTAGCCAGGATGCTCTTTACAACGAAAATGTTGTGAATTTTTTCTCTGTGAGATTTAATGTTAAATTCTGCTAAATTTTTTCACTCATCTTCACTTTGATATTAAGGTTGGTCACTTTTGCTGAACCCCGTTTGGTTTTTTCATGTCTATTTCTAGCACCCTGTGAGAAGAATAACCGCCGATTTGATAAATTGTAGAATAAAGCGGTTAACTACACGAAAACTGGTTTCGGGAAAACTTAGGTGCGAAAAAAATCTCGATCCAAGTAATAGCTTAAATGGTCCAAAGTTGGAAAATCATTTTATTTTACCATGTCTACAGTTAAACATAGTCGGATAAAAAATTTTCCGTACTATATGGGGCGATCAAGCCGAGAAGCACATAATAGTAGCTGACCATTCTCCTAAAATATCTGTTGAAGACCCTTAATTAAAGTTAAAAGTATCCGAACTTAACGAAACTTAATCGTTCGATACAACTAAGCAAATGAGCCATTTAGCTATTCTTCGCGTTTGGAGACATTCGAGTTTAATTTGGGGTTCTACAAGTACCATAGATTGTTTGGGAGTAGTTAGCTAATTTATATCTATACGCATGATCCGATCGCTCCTCTGACGTAAGGGCGTATCTCAATTTCCACATGAGGCCTATTCTTCGTATGACTCCATGCAGTGGCGTGGAGTGAATTGCGATTTATCGATTTTTATGCCATGTAAACCTATGGTAAAGAATCGATTATTATAAGATGTTCGCTGCGAACACCCTGTCTATCGATCCTTTTCCATAGGTTTAAATGGCATAACGATCCGCCGCTGACTCCATGCCTTCCGGGGGTCGTGTGGATACAAAGATACACCCATACGTCGGAAGAGCGACTAATAGTTCTATTTTTAGGAAAAATTCAGAAGTGAAATTCTTCTTTTTTTTCCTAAATTATTTGAGAATAATTTGTTTGATATCTGATGTTTGTCAACCCTCGGTGTAGAATTACCTTAATATAAAACGCAAAATCACACATGTGCTCGCGGACAGTCGTGTGAGTCTGCACAGAAAGAGATTTCAACACAAAAGTTTGGTCAATACGGGAAGTAAAACGCAAAATAGCCCTAGCCTTCGGTTCACAGTTTCAAGAGACACTGCCGGCTAATTTTTCGAAGAAATTCAATATAAACGATTTGTGGATACCAACATCGCAATTGGAGGAATGCATTTTCGCAGTCTCTCCATTGTTTTCTGCGCTAAATACACCGCAAACTGTACCAAAATCAACACAAAGTTTGTCCACAAACTGATTACGGTATAGACGTACGGGCCATAAGACAGTAAGTTGACATTTTTGAGGGAAAATTGTGCTTGTATGAGCTCTTTTCCTCTGTATTGAGATTTTCAGCTTTGTGCTGATTTTTACCGCAGGTTGGCTGAAAAATTCCAACTTACTGACAAAATTTGTGCTGGTTTGTGTTTCACGTCCTATACTAACCAAAATTAACACAAGAGCACAAATATTTGTATTAGCGTGACGAGGTATCCAGATAGGACGGGCGGCATTTGAGGGGGACAACACACAGGTGGGGGCGGAAGATGGGCGANGGGGGGGGGGGGGGGGGGGGGGGGGGGGCTTCGCGAGTGAAAAGTGGGAACTTTCACGGAGTGGAAGCTGGCCTGCAGACAAGCATGACGCTCTCCATCGATTGTGGCTCGTCGTTGTCTTTCGGCGGCGGAAATCCGGGTCCCCCGTAAGGAATAGGCGAGTTTTAGAAGAGCATCGGCAGCCGGGCAACGAGCGAGCCACCGGTGACCGGCGAGCGGCGACCTCTCATCGTTTCCGTGAAAAAATGCCCCGCGCTCAACTCCTGGAGGAATTGCCCAGGGTCCCGGGTTGCCCGACGCCGCCGGAAAACCACCCCTCGGCCGGCGGCGAGGCCTCGCCGGGGGGTAGACGCGGCACGGCGGCACGTCATCGACAGTCCGATTCCGTTCGAGCTCATCCGTTGCGTCGCGAGGAATCTATCGAAGTGAGTCAATACGCGCCGCCGACCTCGCATCTGGCAATTTATCAAGGATAAAGTCAACCTGTTAGTGAATAATGCTTTAATCTCCCACTCGGCTCGGTTTCGGACTTGAATTCCGCTTGTTTGCACCCGCGGGAGGGAGGTGGGGGTGGGGGGATGCAATAAAAACGGGGCGGGAAAGCAGCAACAGTCGCAGACGTCATCTCTCCCCTCGGCCGGTGGGTTTCGCCGGACCGGAGCTGAATGGCGGCGAATCATACGCTTTGAGACGCACCCAACGAACGAACGGCCGACCTCTCTCTCGCTTCAATTAGCAGCGCGCCTCGAGCCATCTCCGGCCTTTTCGCATTGATTCCCGTGGAAATGCTCCGTTTCCCGACGCTTGCTTTGCGCCCCGGTAGGCGGTGCCGCGCGAGGGCAGTAAGCGTAAGGGCGAGGATTTGAGAAAATTGACCCGGTAGCCCTCGAGCCGAAAATTGTGTCGACGGAGAAAAAAGTGTTGAGGGTTATCCCCTGAAATTGAACCGCGCTGGGTAGAGTACCTTTATAGACAGAGTATGGCCATTTCTGTGCCGATTTTTCATTGGTCGCGAGAAAATAGGCTGACGCGATGTTCTTACGGCCGTAAATAAACAAACAAAATGGCTGCTATCAGTAAGCAAATTTGAGGTTATGCACATCTTACATCCTCCTGTGATAATAGCGAAAGGCGATTAAATAATGTTTTCATGGGTTTTTCATGTGTTATTCGTAGATATGCTAGTTTAAATTGTTACTGCCGTGTAATTGAAATTTTTGTCAAATTTTACCATCTTATAAATGTAACTGTGGGTCGCCATCTTGTTTGTTTATTTACGGCCGTAAGAGCATCATGAAGCCTAAAAACTCGTTGACTAATCAAGAAGCGGCAGGGTTTTCCTGTAGTAAAAAGGTACGAATGACCATACTCTGTCTATGAAGGTACTCTAGCGTTGGGTAGAAAAGAACCAAGCCACATCATTAGCTATTGCCAAATTTACCTGGCTAATTTAATTTTTTACAAGAGAACGTTTGTGCGGATTCCTTTGAAAATTTTAAGGAATTCGCTTCGTGATATGCAGAAAATTCTGTAAAAATTGCAAAAGAATCCGCAGAACCGTTCTCATGTAAAGAAAGTTTCATGTTTTCATGTTCGATGCACAATTATTTGGCAATAACTGATGTGGCTAGGTTCCTTTCTGCTTACCGCGGTCCAGTTGTGGTACTAGGTACCCCAATTTGTTGGATGATATGGACATTTTCTATTAATTATGGTAGTACCGCAACATTTGGGTTAGTAACCTGCATTATTAGAGTAGTGAAAATATCCAAGTTGGTACTTCCTACCTTTTGTTTCCGAGTCAAAGGAATCCTCTGTCTCTCGCAGAATTTCCTATTGTCATCCATGAAAATTTCAGTTCAAAAAATGAGTGACCATCGAGAATGATAAGCAAAGGCTACCGACTACTCGATACCGAAGGTTCTTCTTCGGAAGTCTTAGAGGGTGCATCGATGCATAGCTATACCTTATTAATTATATGATAGGTAGTTCATTCTTTTATCAACTTTGTCCGAGACTAGTTAGACTTTCAACTCTCATCTTACAGTGCAAAAACTGCGGTTTATATTGGACACGACATTTTTAGCATAGGTAACCGAAATTTCGACCTCATGGGTTGAATTTCAGTTTAGATAACTGAATTTTCCGTTTTAGGCATACCAAAACTCGTATTTTTCAACAAAGATTTCAATTGTGTGAATCAAAGTTCGGTTTGTGGGATCAAAAAATTCATATATCCGCGCGTGCCGAATACTTCAGTGTTCCACATGAGCTAAAGCTCAGTATTTGAATCCGAAGTTTTTCTTTCTCATCTTATAGTGTCTTAAAAGCTCGAATCGAAACTCGTGAAAGCATTAGAAACTTATTGTCAGTCTTATACTTTGTACACTAGACCATCCAATAATAAAAGCCTTTGGTCAGGAGTATACTCCTTGACTACGATCCCATCCTTATCACTCTCCGTTCAAAAGAAAATACCCTTAAAAGAAACGCGGCATATTTCCTCCCTTACCCTGCAGAGCACGAGACAAACGGCAACACAAATTACAGACTTGTTTGTCCGCGCGTATCTTGCAGTCTGTAATTATGAGAAATCTCAGGTTAACGAATTGCATTTTTCTCCTTTTTAATCGCATTTACCAGAGCGAGCACTTCATTGAGTTTAAACTCCCATTGCTAAGTTCGTGCCTTTATGTCCAATTTGTAGACGCCTTGCAAAATTAATAGCCTCCGCTTTTACGAGCGGGGACTTTTTTCTCTGATCAAATTCCATTGCCATCATTAGGGTGCATTTTCTTTGCAATTACAGGAGAATGATAACACCGTTGAGGCACATTTTTGACGGGAATCGGGCGGAATTGCCGGATTACGGAGTAATTCTCTCCATAACCTGTAAATACGCAAAATAGGAATGATTTACGGCAAGATCTGGTGGCTGTGGGTAAGCGGGATCTGGTAATTTTGTAATGGGTAATTTCGGGCGTCAGATAAAGGGGTGTGGAGTGACTTCTCTTTTGTAATCGCAATTAGTGTTGAATAAAATGAATTTGCCACGTTCCAAAAGGGCCACACTAAGTGCTTTAACGGAGTTTCATCTTGCCTTGCGATAGGACGTCGCAGTTGCGCCCTAAGTCTCAAAGTATCTCTCCTAAAATGAATAACTCTATTAATATTTGTTCGGGAGTGCCCCACTGCTCCGGCCAGCACATTTCAGATAGGTTGGGATCGAGGTGAAATTTCAATAATATTATTGGGCTTGTGTTATCAACGTGCGCACGAATGTCGCAATTTGTCTTCAACACACTCCAACCCTTCGTTTTTTGGCCTTCATTTTTTCTCTAAAACTATATCATAGATTCAAGGTAGATAGGTAAACTGTAAAGGATGAGGGGAAACGACTTAAAAAGCTGAAATGCGCTGTAAATCTCGATCAAGTACATCGAGTGCTATCATCGGCGGATTCAGCAAGTTGACTACATTGTTTTCCCTCCATTTAAGCCTAAGCGGAAATGTAGCGATTCTTGGAGGGGCCAGGTGCTCCGCCAAGAATCGGCCTGATTCTTGGCTGTTTTCTAAAAACAGCCTGCCTCAGCTAGAATTACCTAATTGTTTTACATATTCATATAGATATATAAATGTCGTGCCTGATGATCTGTGGGAAGATCGGTTTCAGTGCCGTTTGGGAGTTGCAAAGCGTTCTAGTTCAGGGAGTTAGCGGCCTGAAAGTAATTGGATGAATTTCTGCTAAAGGAAACTATGTACGAGTAGGAAAAAAGGGGTGTGCTCGTTAGTTGAGGGCCGTAAGAATGAATGATAATTATAAAGCGCCAGTGACATCAGCAGCGCGCGCGGCAGGTGGCTGGCCAGCGCCTACAAACCTAACAGGGATACTTCAAGCATTGCACAATGCGCGGCAGGAGGCTGGCCAGCGCCTACAAACCTAACAGGGATACTTCAAGCATTGCGCGATGCGTGAAGTATCCGCTTAGGTTTGTAGGCGCCGGGCGCCGGTGCGCGTTTCTCGCTGGCGACACGCCGCTAGAGGGACGCTCCGTTACCGCATTATTAACTCATGAGCCCTGTCCAAAACGCTCTTGTCACATGCCCACGGCTCACAAGTTAGCATACAGTCGGCGCTTAGTTTCGTTTGATAGAATATAAAATGCCGCTTTCCCATTTCCTCAAAAGGAATCATGCCCACTTTACATTGTTTCCTATGCTGCTTTCTAAAGCACACACCATCTTTCCCATCAGTTATCTACCGGTTAGCAAAGATACTTCCAATTAGAGATAAAACCCAGTGCTGCCAACCCAAAAAAATCTCCCTTGTTAAATTTTAAAACTCAATGAAACAGAAAACACGAGTAAAGACACAAGAGAGTGTACTTTTTTGAAGTGTCGGAACCATCAGTAAAACCGCTCAAATTGATGGATGACTCAGTAGGTTGTCAATTCTGCACGGCAAGGTGTCCTACTTCTTCTTTTTATTGTCTACATTGAGTTTTGAAAGCAGGAATCAGGAAAAGAGAGGGGGAAAAAAGATTCCGTCGATCCTTCAATTCTCTGTTATTGATTAACCGTTGTAAGGGTGAACACTTTCGAATCAGGCGTGCTTCAAGTTCCCACGAAACGTGGACATTTTAATCGCTCTCTCGGAAAAATACGCGTGAGTAGAGATTATTTACCTTTATCTTTCCTAACAAGGTGACACCTCGAGCCCGCCCGTGAATATTTTCAAGAGCACCACTAATGACACCACTCCCTGCTTTTTAGCGCGGGAAGAAAAAACCCGGAAGAATTGAAGTGGTGGTGAAGAGGAGAGTTTTGAGTCCTAAGTCTTTCTTGCCTTCCGGCCAAAAGATAATCAAAGACGCAAGTGTTTCATGTGGGGTCCCCTCCTCTTATTTTGAAGGCCTCTACTTGAACCTTTTACGGTCACGAAACCAACAACAGCTTATTCCAGATAGCCTGTAATTTTCAATCCTTACTTTTGAGGGTCAACACTAAATTTCATCGAATTTAAAGAAGGGCATTCTGTTTTAATCGATTTGGAGAAATGTTTGCATGGCAATTAAAAATGGCTTTATTTCTTAATAAAAATTGAAGGTGCGATGGTGCGAGGTGTGAACTCGAAATGATCCGCTCTGTGCTGTTAAGGGCGTGTTGCTCGGATTCGGGAGATCAATTAAAAAAATGAGGGATTATGTCTTCCTTTTTCTTTGGTTGTGTTGCTCACGTAGCTTTTGAATCATCACTACAAGTTAGACAAACGAAGCCAACGCAACATGGAAAAAGAGCAAAGGAAAGGACGCGCGTTGATGACGGCGCGGAGATACAACTATTCGTGCTTGATGGATGTCCGTGTTGCATCTGCAAAATTGAAGGCGTTTGGGCGCGAGGCGTGAACTCGCAAGGTTTCGCTCCATGCTGCCGATGAGGTATCGCTCAGATTCAGAAGAAAAGTCAAAAGAACGAGGCCCAAATACGCCTTTACTATTTCGGCTGTGTTGACACTCGATTTTCTCTTCTTTTTTTTCAATTTGATGTTTGATTCTCTTTTAGGATGTACTTCTGCATGATAGCGACGGGAGCAGTAAGTGCATGCTGAGATGAACCTCGAGACACATAAAAGCATGTGCTAGTCATGGCTCATACAGAAATCTAATTACTTCTCACTTCGCTATCACGGCAGATTCATAGACCTATTTCTAAAGCGCGAGAGTTCCGGTTCCATAGAACCTGCGGACCACGAGTTTTTAGCAAGCTTCAGGGCAATTTTATCCAGCTTGGGCATCTGAGGATTAATAGATACCTTGAACGGGTTTCAAATGGACCACTTGACAATAAGTCAAGCATTCTGACACATGTCTCTTAACCAGAATTTCACGTAAAACACGATTTTCGCATCGAAAATTACTGAAATTAATCTCTAAGTAAGATATTAACGTTTTAATTTTACATTGGTTACGGGACATTTAAATTGTCCGGTCACAAGAAACGCAATAGGTACTCTCTGTGGGTCCAATCGCGCCCTACAACTGTTTTGGCAGACTGCTCAATGGAGCATTGTTCCTTTACCACCCTTTATTGTTCAAAGTGTAAAAAAATTGCTTTAGCTGAGCCAAAGCACCGAGATTGAGGTTGTCATATTATTGTATCGCAGAGACTGCCACGGTAACAATTTGACTCACATAGACCATTGAGTTTTCATGAGCTGGAGGTTTAAATTCACGGTCAAGAAGCATTAAATATCTTGGTTACAAGTTAATTTCAGTAATTTTCGTTGCTGGAGTCGAGTTTTAGTAAAATATTGGTTAGGAAACATGTATCAAAATAATGAACTTCGTACCTTTTCAAGTGGTCCATTCCTCTTTTCCTGTCCTTCATTATTTCCTATCTCCTCTTTTCTTCTTTCGTTTACCTCTTTTTTTGCTTTTGGAAGGGGGAGCAAGCCTGTCCCCCGGCTTTGTGCCTCAGCTAATGCTCCCTCTAATGGTCACATTTTTGGTTCCCATATGCTCATACGGGGCTGGATCCAGAAAAATGTATTTTAGAGATCTCACATGCCAGCTGTCTTCCTTTCTCGGTAGAAGCTAAATGCTCAGACTCGTCTAAAAATGACCCAGACCTAAAGGTTGAGCTATTGGTTTAGCAACCCTAACCTTATTTGCAAAAACTTGCTTAGCAAAGTGCTCACCCCGACATCCATCAGTCATCATTGAGCGAATTGTATTTAATTTTATGCCTAACACCGAACACGTTGCGCATCAATCATCATCGTACGGAAAGTATGAGTAGTGTCGATCTCCGACTTTAATTATGGTCGCACTCGATTGAATTGCCGAGATAATTAGTATGGGGTCTTTAAGATAATTGTCTCATAATTTTCATGCACTTACACTTACCGGTTCTGCCGTGCTAAGGAGGAACGCCGTATGAACATTCGAGAGCTGCCAAATTTCACTTGATAAAACTTGTATTTTTGACGACATCCATACATTTTTGTCTTCGAAATTTTCAGATATTCAATTTCGTACGAAATTGTCTGAAAATGTTGAAAACAAATATTCACTATTTTCCCAGTAAATTCGGTTTTTATTGAAGGAAGCTTGGCAACGCCTGAGGGCTCATACGGCGTTCTTCCCTAGCACGGCAGGGTTAGAACAACTACATTCTAACAAATTTGAGCCCCACCCATTTAGGTTTCTCGAAGCTGGCAACGCTTAGTCTGTGGCGGGTCGTGGCACGAATGGAAATGAAGATGAACAGAGCGGTGTAATTAAATGTAGTGTTAAATGTGTGCGGCGATGCCAGATGACGTGCCAAAATTCAAAATTCCTCGGAAGGGGTCGCTAGGCGGAAGCGAACGGAGTGCAGCGTGGCATTGCTGAAATTATAACCTGTACCTGGAAGCAACCACGCTGCACACTCAGTAGCTTAGCGCGGGGGTGCATCAGCATTAGCCGAGGTGGAGAGATTGAGAAGCGTGCCACTCAGTGTTCGGCGTGTTGCCGAGCTCTGAGCCTTTCTCATCCGGAGCCACGAATAATATTGCTCTGAGCACGTCCCCTCTCTCATTATCTACTTCCGGAGCAAAGAGCAGTAACTTTAGAAATGGGGAGTTTCAGCTACGGTTCTCCTGGAGTCTCTTCAACTAACTGGGGTAGTCATTTTTTTTTAGCGCGAAACTCTGACTTCAAAGCTCTTTGAGTGGGGCCGTAATTTTCCTATTGGCGGTGCAAGTTGCTGTTGTCAAATTCGTGTATCTTAATTATACTGTGATTCAAAACCACACGCCGTTTTGGTCTTAGGTTGGTCTTCATCTGCGTGACATTAAGTGTTGATAGTAAGTTGCGAACGTTTCATCGCTGGTCCAATTTTGGCACAATAGATATTATCGATCACGGCGTTACCGTGGGGTTTCTCAATTATATCAAATTGGATCCGAACAATAATAATAACACAATCTTTTTCAATATGCTAAAAATGACGAACCGATGTTATCACTCATCTGTGACGTAACACTAATAGCGTCTATGAGAGGCCAACTAGACGGAGTCAAACAGAGACGCAGCAATTCATATTTTGGAATACAGTGAGTTTAGAGTAGTTTGAAATTCAACCAGTTGCAAATTTTTCCCGTCAAAAATTCAACTGATTTTGAGCTTTGTTTCCCTCAGCAACTCTCTGTGCGTAAACGCACTGTTGCGTTGCTTACTTGCACGGAAATGATAAAAACACGCGTGGGCTGATTTTTTTTTTTTTTTTTTTTTTTTTTTTTTTTATGTTAATTGAATTGGACACATAACAGAATTTTTAAAGATAATTCAACCTTAACTTTTGTCAAATTTCAAAAATACCAGACACCCCGACGGGCATCAATGACGGCGCAGAGATACAACTATTCGTGCTTGTTAGATGTCCGTGTTGAGTCTGCAAAATTGAAGGCGCTATGGCATGAGCGCGAACTCGCTATGTTGACGGCGCAGAGATACAATTATTCGTGCTTGATGGATTTCCGTGTTGCGTCTGCAAAATTGAAGGCGCTATGGCATGAGCGCGAACTCTCTACGTTCCGCTCCATGCTGCCAATGAAGTGTCGCGCACATTTGGGAGAAAAGTTAAAAAACGAGGACCGAACACATCTCTCCTATTTTCGGATGTGTTGACACGCGCTTCTCTCTTTTTTTCAATTTGATGTCTGAGTCTTTTCGTCTATGTGTTTGTAGACCTACATCTAGAGCTCGAAAGTGCCGCCGGCTACATACGATGCGCGGAGCAAGTATTTTTAGCAAACTTTGGGTCAATTTGACCCGACTTGGCCATCTAAACGTTAAAAAGAACCACGTAGTAAATGTTCAAATGAAACGGCACGCACGTTGACAAACTGAGCCCAAACTAAATGTAATAAATCGATTTACACAGGAAGTTTTTAGACAAAGGCTAATTAGATAAATTACAGTAATATACATGGCCGGACTTACTTAGTTGCCGCCCCTCGGGCCCTAAGCCATCAACAATTTACCGCCCCCACGACTTTCCACTAGGGGAAGGGGGCGTCATGCCGTTCGTTAATACTAATTACTACTAATATGCATGAGGTTGCCAAGGATATCATGCGTTATTCGGAAACACAATGCCTGCCAGTGGTTCGTGTTCATTATGCCGCAAATCACATCTATGATTCATCCGAGACTAACCTCCAAAGTCTAATTCTTGAATCACATCCACCGTTTTGTTTCGTATTCATAATCTATAATAGTCGTTATTCAAAGTCGTCCCATAATCAGTTTTATTCCTCAGACAGCCTGTATTCGGTTGGTATAATCAAAAGGGTTTTACGGATGTTAAACAAGATTCACCACCTATTAACAGCACCATTAACAGGAAAATTTCCCGACTAGGGGGTTCTGCCCCCTGGCCGCTACGCGGCCCAGCTCCCTAGTTCTGCGCACCCCAAAGGTGGCTTCGCGGCCTACAAAATCGTCGAAATCGCCCGTTGGCGGTTAATGAGCCAATAATTTTAATTGAATAACAAAACGATGTTGCAAAGAAAAATTTCCCACCAAACAATATTCTTAATGACTTTCTCCTTACTCTGAATTTGGATTCCTTTTTTGAAAGTCGACATTGAAAGGGCCACATATTACTGTCCATGACTGTACAAAGGCCTCTGAACGTAAAGACCCACTCTATTAAATCTTTGACCTTTGAACTTCCCCTCCTCACTCCTGCCTATCAACCGTCATAGTCCCCTCCCTCGCCCCATCCATCAAGCATCTTAAAAATGATTTTCTTAGAATAAAGAGAACATTTCGGTGAAATTCAACAGTATACCTACATTGAAAATAGATTCTTTAATGGAATCAGAATGATCTACTCTTGCAAAAATTGTAAAGTAATCGTAAAAACCTTACTATCTCACTTAAACCGTATGAGGCCTACGAGACGACCGCCCCAAACTGTTCATGCTCTGATTCATTTTTCAAACTCTTCTTCTTCTTCTAACCTCTGACTGGAACCGTGACCCTGTTTGTCTAGCCTCTAAATTAGTATATAAATATGATAAATAAAATATGATGGCGATGAGAGAGATCACTTAATGCTCCGGGGATGAAAGGTAGCTCTGTGCCCATCTCTTGGGCGATCGTCCGGGTTGCCTTTGGCTATGAGGTTGTCCTACCAACTTTTTTGGTAGTACCAACCTTTTTCAAACTCATCGCATGCAAATGGGCCTATTTAACTTTGAGACGTCAAAATCAAATTGTGTTGTGGTTGTAACTCCGATAGTATGGGCATTAATAGTTTTGAGAATGGGTACGAAAAATTGGATAGTGTCACAATCGCTAGAGCCTCTGCCTGTGGTGACGAATCGATTGTTGCATGCAAACTAGGAACTTAGGGTGGTTTGTTGCTGTTTTGAATCTCAATAAATCTTATTGATTGTTGGATGAGGCCCTCAGGAACTTTTCCAGTTAAAAGCTTCGATACGAATCCGCGAATAATATGCGGTTGTCATAGCGAAACAAGCGCAGGCGAACTACATTAGACGTACTCCCATAGCAAGTCTTGGTGCATTAGCGTCCTGTCTCTGGCTGTTATTATAATTACGCAGAGTTATTGCATTCATGTCGCACAAAGCGCGTCCTTTGACCGAACACGGTTTACAGTCCTGCGAATGTTTCCGTTGTTTTTGTTTGCCCAGCTCCAGTCTGCTCGTAGCTCAGCTCGCTGAAGTTAATTGAACAATTGAATCCTTCGTTTCGGAGAGATCTAACCCGGAGCTGTTTGAAAGCTACTTTTTTTTGCCTCGAGAATTGTGGCCCTTACAGACGAAAAATTCGTCGTAGTTTGTTCGTTAAAGTCTTTGAAAGAAATGTTAAAGTCTTGTGCGGAAAACTACTTGAGTAAGGAATGCACTGATATTGTGGACTCTGTCTCTATACTTGCAGCTCTGACGTCAGAAATTCTTTACCGAGTTTACGAGCACTTTGAGATTATGATACCCTCCAACGCGGCATTGCGCCTTTGAAGGGTTGTAAAGTTTACTTGGTACGAATAAAACTGAAACAAGAAATTTCAAGGTCTAAGATCGTGGGTAAAATATTTATTTATTTTTTTTTACTAGCTGAGAATTACCTGTACATGTTTGGAGTGTGTCGTCACATATTTTTTCCTCATTTATCAGTTCGAATAATTTATTTAATTATTAATTTTGAGTTGCGTGTATAAAATAATTTTTAATATTTTGATTAAAAAAATGAGGCTCACTTAATTTATCATAAAAAATAATGAATCCTCTACTCTTTCTGCATAAAAACGGCCGTGGCTTAAAGCAAGTTTGAATATTACATCTAGGAGTGCAGAAAGGCACAAAATATATTTCATTTTTCACATTGTTTGCCGGATTTTGTTCTTCTTGTATTAAAGATTATTATTTTTTGCTCCATACAGAGCAAACTGCTATTTTGTTGACCAAAACTGTTTCTTAACTATACTCGTGCTCATTGAAAATATCTTTTTTTAAAATGGACCGCATTTTGCAATAAGGAACCACTATTTCTGGTCAATTTTAGCGACCACATACGGATTGCATTTTGCAAAAAGGAACCAAGAGTATTCCAATGTTGCTAAGATTGTGCAACTTTCATGCTTTGCTAAAAATTACTAAAATCATGCAAAAAATTAAATTTTCAAAGGTAATTTTTGTCTTGAATTCATTTTTCATTAAAGGTAAAGATAAAACTTGTTTATATGATTAGATCATATTTGCTAGGTGGCGAAGAAGTTGCACAATTTTGACGACATTGGAATGCTCTTGGTTCCTTTTTGCAAAATGCAATCCATACATGCTATTGGTTTCCCTATGCAGAAAGGTGCTTTTATGGAAGAGCCAGAGATTATGGTTCCTTATTGCAAAATGGAATCCATTTACTTCTACCTATTTAATGCTTGATGTGGTCGGCCGACATGGTTAGGTAGAAATCATGATGATCGGAGAGTAGGGAAGAAGGCAAGAGAAACAGCCAGGCTATTATTATAATTAGAATTTATTTTTCATTCTTTCATGAAAACAATTTTGTTGGTGTATATATGTGCGCCTCGAGCGAACGTATTAATCGCCGTGTCTAGTGTGTTTCATTTTCTACCCTGCGGCAGTTTATCATTTCGCGGCAACAAAAGGCCGGCGAGGAAGAGGCGGGAAAAAAATCCTACTTCAATTCTGTTCCGGAATGAGATAGTTAAAACACGAGATAAAGCTTGTAAATGTCTCCTGACAAATTAGATCAAAGTGGTCGCAACATATTACCAAACGCTCGTGCATGTTCGCTGAGCGCGTTTCTAGAAATTGCTCACAAATTCAGGAGCTCCCGCCAACTAACAGCCTTTTCGTGTTGGTTTTCCTTTGTTCCCGCCGCTATTTCCCCAAAACATGTTCATTATTTTATCATTATCATTTCCATTTCTATTTTATCAGCCTGGGTAGTGCTGACAGCCTTTTGGTGTCAGCCGAAGCCGGCTTTTAATTTGATGCTTGTTTTTAATGAGAGTATACATGCAGGTGTTTATTTCCAGATTTCTTTAACAGTAATTTGTGCGGTAGTTTCCTGCCTCTATATAAATTACCGGTATTCTGTTTATCACCTGTTTAGATTAGTGTGCCTAAACGATTCAAAGGCGCTGACCATAACTCATTACACTCATAACTGATCGATAAGTGATTGATGGTTCGTGATAAATGATTGATCATCTATTGCCTTTATGTGATTCCCTTCGGAAAAAACACTAAATAAGTTAAAAGCCTCGAAAATTTCAAAATAGAAACCGATTAAATTTTACGAGAATGCTAACTTGCACTTTTTACGAGTTTTTTATTTTTTGTTTTAAATCAATTTATTCTACCGCAGAGCAATAAAAATTGATCGATACACCGAAAAAAAGCGAAGTTGATTTACCATGCTAGATACGTAAAGAAAAAAGTGTGCGAGAACTTATCAAATGCTGAAATAGCCGCTACAGCAGTTATTTTAGCAAAGCCAAGATGTAAAACTTACTGCTGTGGAGGGTAATTCAAAATTTTTCAAGTTCTCGCACACTTTTTTTACATCTAGAATGTTAAATCAACTTCACTTTTTTTTTCGGTGTATAAACGACTTCTAGAACGTAACCGAATTTTTTTGCTATTATCACTACTTCACCGTTAATTTTAAAATGATTCAAAACAGTTTCCTCATGCGTGAATTTCAACAGTTGTTTTACTTCTACTCTCTTCTTCAAATTTTACTCTCTAGGAGAATATTTAAGCCAAACAAAAATCCTCGTAAATGAGTGAAACGTTAATCTTCCTCTACCCCTCCTGTTAACAATACAAAAAAGCCTTCTTTGTCAGTCTGAAAAAAACAAACAGGTTTTCCTCTTGCTACTTGTCCCATGAATTCTATCAGCGAACAAAATCTAAAAATCGATATCTCGTCTGGAAGCTTTTTAATTTCGGAATGCGTTCTCGCTTGGTTTGGAGTTTCATTCGTTATTCGAAACATTTCGCCACGGAATGAAATAACTCATTTTTCGACATCCACAAACAATGGGACATATTAATGCTAAAAGAGACCATGTTACACGCACACCCTATGCACATAGTTCCTTTGAGCATAGATACGTCCAATGGTTGCTTAGTGGCTCATGATTTAAGGGTCAGCTTAATTCACATCGTGAGTGTAAATATTTCATTTGGTACTCTGCGGTGAATTCAACGCTTGCTACGGTTCCTCTTAAAGCAGTGAATGCTCTTAATAATCTGGAGAGGTTTTCGTGCTTATAGTCCTGCTCTCGTCTCATTTGAGCTTAAAAAAATGGCATTTACGGTCGGAGGTGTGCAAATGTTTGCAAATGTTTTGATTGATTTTTTGTCATTATTAGTAAATTAGTAAAATTAAAAGTATCTTATTTTTCTCATAACTTTCACCCCCAATGAATTAAGGAGACAATAAATTGGAAACGGTTTTTTTAACTAAATATGAAGATTTCGAAGGGAGCATTTTGGTAAGAACATTCTCTAAAGATTAATGAATACAGATATTTTGCAGTTACCGATTTTTTCATTTGATCCTCCTAACGAGGTACATTTCGAGGGCTAAGGAACAATACTGCTTGGTTTACAATTTTGGAGGAAATGAGTTAGCTACTTTGCCGCACTTTTCAGTATCAATTACGCAAGCTGACATTTTCAGTTCTTTCTATTTCCACATTGGAACGCTGTATTGGCGCAGTAATCCAATAAACATAGTAAATCTAACCTCTTTTCTTCTTCTTTTCCCCTCTTTTTTCTCTCGTTTTAATCATTTTTATTGGCTTATATTTAGATTCGGAGCGTACAACCATCTACAGATTCTACTCAGTGTCTGCAGACATCATCACAGAATTGGGACATACGTGATCTAGGCTTTAAAATTTTTGGGGACTAACATCAAATTTAGAGTCCCCTTTATACCAGAGTTAAGACAACTTAATTCTGGTTGGCCATGGTGTCAGAAAAGTGAGCACCCGAACGAACGATATCAAGAGATAAGGATAAGGAATCGTGCGAACTACACGAAAAAAACTGATCAAAACGTAACAAAGGAGATTGCAATAAAATAAAATGAGATTGATTTGTGAATAATTTTTAATCAGTTTTCATTTTGGTGCGATGAAAATGACAATGTACTCTTGATAAATCACAATGGACCACTAGACAAGGTACGAATTTAAGCGATCTGATACATGTTTCTTAACCAGAATTTCACGTAGAAAACGATTCACACAACGAAAATTACGGAAACCAACTCCTAACGAAGATATTAACGTTTTTATTTCACATTGGTTACGAGGAATTTGAACTGCCCTCTGACAAGAAACTCATAACTCTACGTGAGTCAAATCGCCCACTAGAACGGTTTCAGCAAGCTTCTCAATCGAGCAATGTTCATTTCCCATCATGTGTTGTTCAAACTATTAGCAATTTGCTATAGCTGAGCCAAAGCGTCAAGATTGAGGTTGCCAGATTTTTATATCGCAGAGACCGTCATGATAACGTTTAGCGCGCGATGTGAATCACGTAGACCATTGAGTTTTCATGAGCGGGTGGTTTGAATTCACGCATTAAGAATCATTAAATATCTTCGTGAGGAGTTAATTTCGGTAATTTTCGTTGTGTGCATCGTGTTTTACGTAAAATTTTGGTTAAGAAACATGTATCAGAATGCTGAAATTCGTACCTTATCTAGTGGTCCATTAGGTCATGCTTTCATTAGCTTTGCTCACATTCGAGCCACTGCCATCTTGGTGCACACATCTGTGGCACCATGAGCGAGAACCGATCGGAATTGGAGTTTTTTTTTTAGGCCGCACTTTAAGCCCAACCAGAATTGAGTTGTGTTAACTCTGGGTAAAAAGGGACCCTACTCAAAATTACAAAAATGGGGTAGTTTTTTCTTTGTCAGTTTGTAAAAAAGCGGTATTGTTTCTTAGCCATCGATTTAAAATACATCGATCGCCCCCAAAATGCATTGCATCAAAGCAGAGGATCTACCTCAACGCCTATACCTCGAGAACAACAATAAGAATGAGAAGGAAATTCCGTTTGGTCAATTAAAGCACAACAATAATTTATACCCCAAAGGACACTTCACCGTCTCTATCCTTTACTCTTCAATATCATTCAATGCATTCTGGCCGTCACATTTTTGGCGTTATAGCTGCGAGGCGGCTTCCTCTCACTGGCGCGCCGTTGACCGAAGTTTATCGCATTTATTGCCATAAAACAGGAAATGAAAAGAGCGCTTGGAGCGGAAGGAATAAAATACCCAGTTTGATCCCGAAATGGGTAATACATAATACCTACTTGCGCCAGATCCTGGTTATCGACTATGAAATGCATGTCCCTCCTGGATCGGCCTGTCGACGTTGCCAATTTCAGTCTCCTACATATTTACTGAATTTCGTCGCTCCTTTGACGAAGAGTCCCTTCATACCGAGAGTCAAGACAATGTGAATCCACTTCTGATTGGTTGCCGTATTTTAGGCCTCCGCAGTCATAGAGAAATAGGAGGTGTTTGCATCTTGAGGTTTGTTTACCCTGTGACGTAGGTCGATACAACCTGGCCAGCGAAATCCGGAATTCGAAGTATGAAAAACGAACCATAATGTCCCATTTATTTGCTGAAATCAACTCATGATATAGTTTCAAGCACTTTTTATGGAATGACTTTTTTCCATAAATTACACCATTTCTGAGAAAATTGATGATAAAAGTCGCTGTACCGACCTACGTCATCAAAAAAATCCAAGATGCTCGAAATGCAAACACCTCCTTTTTTTTCTCTATGCTCCGCAGTGTCACAAACGGGAGTAATGATTACACTTTCCCCAATTGCAAGTATTATAATCTGGAATGGACCGAGGTATTACAGGTTCGGCAAGGAGCAAGCGGGTGAGAGGAGGAACGGAGAAAGAAATTTGAGAATGGGCCGATCAAAGATCACGAAAAACGGTCCATGTGTGTAATCTTTATTCCCGTTTGTGACTCCATGAAGGGGTGTTGTCTTGACTCTCAGTATAAAGGGACTCTACTTTGACGTGAAGGTGCATCTCTGTTTCCACAAAAGTCGCGGAAAGCATTGATTTATACGGAGATACTGTTTTAGACTGATTTAACAGGGTTCACTTGGAAATAGACGCTATTAACGATGACGTCATCATAGAGATTCTTCATGATATCGAATTGGATCCAAACAATAACAATGACTCAATAACTACAATAACAATAACTCTTAATGCTATTAATGAGAATAAACATTTATGGCTTATCTGTGACGTAGCATCAATAGTGAGTTTTGCGATATTACGCCCTTACTTCGGAGGAGCAACGAGATATGAGACTTCAGTAAAGGCTTGTATAAGCTAGAATTTACTAAACATATCCAAGGCCTTTTCTTTTGGTTGTTCACTTCATATATATAATTCATAAGAGGTACCGGTTTCAGGATTTTTCTGTGTAAAATGCTTAGATTTACTTACGTTTTACTTAGATTGAGTAGAATATCCTTAATTTTCAAGACCTCATATTAAGACTCCGTTAGGAGTATTACCGATCGTGAAAATCGTACACAGGGGACTACTTTAAGCCAACAAAAATGTATGTAATCAACATATTAATTGAATTTTACGGTGCTCTTTGTATTACTTTCCGATGAACTTATTCCTTAACGTATTTCGAGAAAATTTCGAACATCATGATGAGTAAAGATGAGGGTTCATTAATAAGGGCACCGCAAACGTCTTAAATTGTGTAAAAAAAATAAGTGCTAAGGAATTGGAGAAGGAAAAGCTACTTCAGAGTTGCCGTTCCCCAGAGTGATCTCTGCTTTTTTACAGGACTCAAAATTGAAATTAAGTAAATTCCCCGGCCGAGCTGGCAACACCGGAGTGTTTGCTCTGTTCAAACCATCGTCAGAGCTGCTTAGCAGGCGGCCTAGCCCTTAAGGCGCAACTTTCAATCATCGCGCGTCGCACCCGAAAAACCATTTTGCATTCATAACAACTCGACTCGGCGTTTTAATATTTGAACTGCTCGCTGTGCATATAGCTGCGGAAACAGAAACTGCAACGAGTCCGCCATCCTCGCAGCAACTAATACTTGAAAATACCCTGTGAAATTTTTTATGCTCCTTTAAAATAGCCTCTTGTAAGTTTTAAGCATTTACCGTGAACCTCGTCATAAAGTGGTTGAAATCGGAATTTTGCAGCCGCGCGCGTTTACGGAGCCAGCTTTTGGATCGAGAGTTGTCAAAGCAAGTGGAATCTAGTGGCAACGACTGTCAAACTTTTTAAACTTTTGAACAAATTGTAAATTCTTATATCACAATTCATAGAAAAAACTGTTGTGATTTATGCCCTTAAGAACAGTGTGTATACTTCTTGTTAGAAGACACAATAACTGATTTTTTTTTTTTTTTTTTTTTTTTAAAAAAAGTGTTTTAGGAAACCCTTTAAATATGGATATTTTTTAAAGTAAAATTTGTAAGAGGTGTAATTTAAGTTAAAAAATGTCGAAAAATCCTGAAAGGTTAATTAAAACTAAAATTGTGTCAATTCTTTTTCTGAAAACTCTTCGAAAATAATACATATTTAAAGTGAATATCAAATTTAAATCTTACCTAAATTAATCCAAACGTAATTTCCTGCGACATAACATTTACCGGTTTTTGAGGGGGTTTAAAAAGTTTTTTAAAAAGTCATTGTTACCAGGATAGGGCGTGCTAGTCTGAGCATGCCTGTAATTTGAAAGTTTGAGCAAAATATGAAAGTATTACCTATAAGTTTGAAGTTATCCACCACGACGCAAGAATCTGAATTTCAACTTTTCTCTTTAAAGCTTGTGCTCCTCATTCAAGAATGACTTATCATGAATGATTATCTCTCTGTTATTCTTTTTAGTTGTAAATTATAAAGCTCAAGAATATTCCAACGGTTTATTAAACCACCGGCCATCGAAAGAAAGGTTGAATGCTAACGAATAAACACGGCGAAAAACAAGTGGAACTTCGAAAAAGCTGCGGCCGGATCAAAACAAGATCATCACGTCAGGAAAACCACGACCGTGAGAGGATTCATGGGTCACTTCTGAAACTTCGCACATTTGGAACTCGGCCATCAAATTTCCCCGATCGACAGACCTCTCCAAAGTTTTACTTGTCTCGCCGGTATTGTTTGAAGAATAACAAGTAGTGGTGTAGCGAAAAGCTCAAATATTTCAGGGGTTTTTTGAACCTTCCTCATTAAATGGGTAAATCCGTGTCCAAAGGCATGACTCATAGGAGAAAATGAGCTGTAATTTTTACACACCACCATGCGTGGATTGGACACTTAAAAGGCAGAAAAACTTATTTAGAAATAATATACCCGAGGTTATCATTTTCGGACTTGTAGAGTTCATAGGTTACGTCAGGCTATAAGCGTGCCATTTCTCTACCGTAATTTTTGGGAAATACAAAAGAAAGAAACAAACATAAAGAAAACTAATCAACAAAAAGTCAAAAATATCACTGGTATGTTTTACTTTCTCTCTTTTTTCCGTCTTAAACTTAGAAACCACAGGCGTTTACAGCCTTATACTTAAGAGGCCGTGTAGAAAAGACCTATAATAATGGTTCTTTGAATCCCGCGCCCTTCCCGTGACGCATCTGTATCGAGGGTTTAAACGAATATCTGATTTTCTCATTCTTAAAAGAGTAGGCAAATTATTGGTGAACCTTAGATTTTTTCTTACTCTTTTATTCGTAAAAAAAAAAAAAACAAAAAAACAACGACAACAGAGGCAAAAATGAAAAGAAAAAATAATGGCAAGTTGAATTGGCCGAATTTTTTAGATTATGAAATTGAGAAAAATGAAAGTGACAAAACAATTGAATTGAAGAAGAAGAAGAAATGTGCAGTGTTAAACTTAACGTAACAAAGCCGTAGACCCTCCTCCTCCTCCGGATCATTACGTAAATTATGAACAGCAGCCCCCAGGGTTCTACTTCTCCTCCATTTTCCGTTAAGGCTATAATAGGCATCTACCACATCTTAGATCTTTTTCCGATATGTCTAACGAACTTCATGACCAGGCTGGAACGGCTCATCCCTCGACTTTTCGTCAGTTGTCAAAACAAAATATTGAACACCCCTTATAACGATGAAATCTGACATTGATACTCATCCTAGCTGAGGCCTACGAAAAATAAATCAGCCCTTTTCAAAAGGGAACAGATCCATTCCTCGATGAGTCTTCGTTAGCATATCCTTTTATGCAAGCCAAGGCTCATGCAAAAATGGACTCGTTCCCTCGAAAACAACCGATTCAAATAAGTCAGAGACGGCCTAGACTCAAAAAGCAAAAAGTGATGATGCCGAGCATATCCCTCAACTTCGGCGCCCGCCGCGAAATTGGCTCGGAAAGTTCTGCCGTGCTAAGGAACCCGTATAAACCTTCAGGCGTTGCCAAATTTCCTTTGGTAAATCACGAATTCTCTGGAAAATTTGTCGATATTTTTCTTCCAATTTTTCACTTATTTTTTTCACAAGTTCACCCGAAATTTAAAAAAAATTCAAAGGAAAAATATTCATGACTTTCCTCAAAAATACACATTTTATCGAAGGAAATTTGGCAACTCTCGGATGCTCGTACGGCATTTTTCCTTAGCACGGCGGAGTTAGGGGCGGTTTTTCCGAGACGCGGCACAAATGATGCCGGGAAGAGTCAAATGATCCGCGCATCGCTCATCAGCTATCATTATATTTCCCCGTGTTCGGCGCAGGCTACGAGTCTTCTCACTTTGCTCATTGTCTGTGAAATTAGTCTGGCCTCATGCTCTCAAAGCACCTCCGAACTTCGGCGGAGCCCGAGGGGTGCACGGCGCGGCCTATGAGAGTTTGAGCCAATTGAATACGCCCGATAGCACCCCCTCCCCCACTCCACCCACCGGTCCCGTTCACCCCAGTGGCGTGGCGTGAATTGTGATGTATCGATTGTTATACCATTTAAGCCTATGGTAAAGAATCGATTATTAAGGTACACCCTGTTTATCGATCCTTTTTCATAGGTTTAAACGGCATTACAATCGATGTATCGCAATTTACGCCACGCCATTGGTTTGCGCCGGTGTTTCAACACTCAAAATTAACCGCGCCGCCAACGACATAAAGCGGGAGCTTTGATACTCGACCATCGACGGGAACCGGACTGGTCCAGTGGGTCGATTATCGAATCGTGGTCGAATAAATTCGATCGATAAATCCCTATCTTGGCAATGCTGTTTATCGATCGAGGTCGTTCGATAAGGATTCAAGAGTCGACCCGGTCGGGAGTCGGTGGTTCCGAGCGGGCGCCAACGCTCGCATCCCTGCAACAGCTTCCATCGATCCCGCCTTGCACCCTGCCACTCTGCGTCGGACTCTGATTAAAGAATTAACGCTCTGCCCTTGTCTCACCTCGCTCGGCTCGTAGCTTTCCCAACCGAGTGTCGCCGTGCCGTGTCGCGGCGCACAGTGGGTCGAGTCAATGGGAGAGGTCGGACAAAATCTGGAAACTTTCCTGGGTAAAAATTGGCGATAGGAGCTGCGTTTCAAAATACCATAGGAGTTCTCACAGCCGACTAAAGGAGGCTATAGAAAATCATATAGCTGGCTGTAGTAAGCGATAACAAATTATACAGCCGGGCTATAGTTCCTATCGCCGGGCAACACAGTTTATCGGCATCGGCTATAAAAGGCTATAAAAATTGTGTAGAAATTCGTGCGCTTTGAAAATCATTAAGTTTGATACGGAACCACCTTAATAATAACAAAACGCACATTATATTTTCCTTTAATACATTTTTTTTCCATCCATTAAAATGAGAATAATCCATACAGAGTGTGCAAACATTTCAGAATCATGAGTTGAAAAACGCGGACTCCGCGAGATTAAATGTCAGAGCCTAACACACAGCGGAGCGGTGTCGCACTGGCGCCTACAAACCTAACAGGGATACTTCACGCATTGCGCAATGCGTGAAGTATCCTTGTTAGGTTTGTAGGCGCCAATGCGCGTTCCGCGCTGGCCGCCCGCCCGCCGCGCCGCAGCGTGCCACGGCGCCTAAGGCAACGATTTCACACCATTAATTTTACTTCAAAAGAGCGGTTTATATGTGACCTCAATCCGTAAAGAAATGCATTTAAGGAAAAGTTAAAACTTTTTAAACTCCCAGCAGATGGAGCTATGTGCTTGACAAATGCCTGGTTCCTTAAATCATTAAAATTTTGCAAAATTCGACCTTCATACTCTAAATGGTTTTTTCTCTTATGCGATTTTTGCGTCGAAACATGGATCGAGGTGAAAACCAACCCTAATTTTTAATCAGGGTTTTATGAAACTCTATGGAGAGCATTTGCATTTTTTTTCCGTCCAAGTCGGTGAGTAAACTTGGAGTCAATTTTTTGTTTTCATTCTTTTCTGCGAGTGCCTCCAGCGTTAGCTTTGTGATTGGGCTTCTGATTTCATAATTCGATCATACTAATTGGCCGGCGGGAAGTGCAAGTGCCAATGGCCTGGCTGCTGCGTCTGTTGCAGCGCCAACGAGACTCGACTCCCGACGACTATTGATTAAACTTGAATTGGGGGTGACAGCGGACGGCCCACGGTCGGCAACGTTTTAATCCGAGACCACCGTTACCAAGTTTCCTCGCTCCTCTCACGTAAGGGCGTATCTCTGATTCCACATTATTCCTGTGGTGTAGTGGTTGTAGCGCTGGCCCTATGACCAAGAGCTACCGGGTTCGATTCCCGGCCCGGTGATCTGAGTTTGATGGTCTCAGGCAATGGTCACCTGAGGCTAGAGTACCTGTATAGCGAGAGTATGGACAGATCGCTTCATGGAGGGCTTAGGGCCCAAAAGTGCAGCCACCCTTCTAACCAACTTCTAACGCACAAAATTTCACTGCCAGTCTGCAGGTTCCAATTCTAACCAAGATTGCCAAGAATGTACATAAATGAGCGTTCTTCCGCAAAATTGAGTAAATTTATGCAAAAACTGAGTCAAACATGTGCTTAATAAACGACGGTTCGTAACAATAGTATTAGTAAATCGTTCTGGATAATTGAAATTCATAGGTTGGCTGCATTTCTAGGCCCTAACTTTATTCGCAGAAGCATCGGTGAAGGCCTGATGGACTTTCGGAGTTTCACATCTGTCCATACTCTCGCTATACAGGTACTCTACCTGAGGCTGGGGTAATAAGCGTGGGATTAGCCGATAGGCTATTTGAAATTGGCAAAAAAAAAAAAAAAAAAAAAAAAAAAAAAGCCATAGGTTATACGGAAAATACTGCCGTGCTAAGGAAAAACGCCGTATGAGCCTTCAGACGTTGCCAAGTTTCTTTCGATAAAAACCAAATTTACTGGGAAAATTGTGAATATTTTTTCCAGAGTTTCCAGGAAATTGTGTACGCAATTTAATCTAAAACATGTGAGAATTTTAGGGAGAATATGCATGAATTTCGTCAAAAATGCATGTTTTATCAAGGGAAATTTGACAACTCTCGAATGTTCATACGACGTTTTTCCTTAGCACGGCAGAATAAGGCTCACGTGGAAATTGGGATAAGCTTTTATCGACGGCGTAGGTCTGCAACCACGTATCTCGTTTGCGGTGTTTGAAAACCTCCGCTCCTACTTCATTTTTTGAAAGGAGAGCAAATCGACACCATTCTTTGAAGTTTTCGCAGAATTTTCTCGGCACTGAGAGGAAAAATCACGGCAGTTTTTAAGAATTGCCCTTGAGCAGTTTTTTATTTAAAAAATAAAGTATGACAGGAAGTCTGCTACGTCCGAGATAAGTAGTTGCGGACTTACACCGTCGTTGTGTCAGAGCGATGGTCTGTCTCGACTCACTCAATTAATTTAAGTAACTTCATGTTCATCGATTGGGTTATTCGTCAAACGTTCACCAAAATATTGAAGAAACTCAGTAAATAACTACAGACTCCAACACATGTGTTGTTACAGCGCGACATTGATTCACGTTTAAGGCTCGTTAGTTTGAATTTGTAGGGCTTATGAAGGAGCACATAACATTGCTTAGAAGCTAAAATTTGAAAAAAAATTTCAATTATACGGCAGCAACAATTTAAACTAGCATATTTACGAATAACACATGAAAAACACATGAAAACCCTATTAAATCGCCTCCCGCCTTTATCACACCAGGAGGGTGTAAGATGTGCATAACCTTAAACTTGTATGTATGTATAAAGTCGCTTTTATAGCGCTCTTTGGCGCTCTGCGACCCCTAGCCGCCAAAGTCCCCTATCCTCCCAAAGCCCTTTCAGGGAGTTGACAAACCCTCATTTCTTCTAAAATCCCCTGAAAGGGTGGCGACCTTAAACTTGCTTTGCTGATAACTGCCATCTTGTTTGTTTATTTACGGCCGTAAGAACATCGTGTCAGCCTATTTTCACGCGACCAATGAAAAACCGGCACAGAAATGGTCATAAACCTTAATCTTACCTGTATCGATGCTATTCATAGGGAAGATATCGGTGTGGGCTGTGGGGTCTCTCAAATATATTGTTTCTAGCTGCATGTTATCGTCGGCTCGACTCTGCGTCAATATTCCTCCTTGCGCCTGTTGGCAACGCTGACGAACAACTCGATCAAATTCGGGAGGAAGTGGCTTTGCGAGTTCATAACCGCAAATACCTTTTGATTTGTCAGGGGCTCTGACGGGGAGACGCAACTTACGAGCGGACTGTCAAAATAAGCCACTGCAAAGTCTTACTCGCGCGAATAATCCCGAGGATTAAGCCACATTTGTTTCGGCTTATCGGAATTCACCTGAGCAAATCCGGAAATAATGGCGTGCAGGGGTTCCGCAAGAGGTAGTCGCGTCTCGTTGCGTGTTGCGCCGATCCACGCGACGGACTTACGGCTCTTTTGTCGCCAAAGCGTCAATACTAGAATCATATTTCGGGGGAAGGGGTGGATGAAGAGTGAGACATGTGGAATATGTATATAGTTTAAAGCGAATCAACAGAACGTCCAAAAATATATAATCATCAATCATTAGACTTCATTTTGCAGGATCGTTGGACTGCATCTAACTCTGCCGTGCTAAGCAAGAACGCCGTAAATCCATCAAGGTTTTCCCGCGTTTTTTGGAACTTAACACTTTAAAAAATAAAAATTGTTTTACCCATGTACCTCAAGTTCAGGTTACCCTTTCAGGTTAAGTTTTTGGTAGTATTTGCGAAAGAATTCTGTGAAAACATTGTCTCAAGGTGCGAAAGTTTTTCTGCTATGGTACATTGTTTCCAAAACATTTGAAATGGCGTTTGCGGCGTTTTTGCGTTGTACAGCAGAACAGAAGGGGACCAACTTTATTGCCGTGTTTTCGAAATCGAACGGCTCTACACTTCATGAAATACTGCGCATAGGCGGACAAGGCGCATGAGTGTAGTTTTTGAAAAAATGAGGTATTCGTGAACTCAACTAAAACTAGTCCGGAGGTATATTCTGTGAAAAATTCACGACTAAAATTAAACATTAAAGCCAGGGCCGGATTAAGGGGGTGGCTACATGGGCCGCGGCCCATGGCGGCAAATTTTGCAATTTTTTTAAAAGTAGGTATGAAAAAAAAATCGGATTCAGAAACAAAATTGCAAACGAGAAAAGGCGACAAAATCTCTCATTTCCTGAGAGTATAGTAATTTCTAGTTATATCGTCTTTCGGTGATTTAAGTGACAGCACCTTTCATTAGTCGAGTAAAGAGAGGAACCAAACACGCAATTTTGCATGGAGCGGTGCGGCGCAGAGAGCAATAATGACAAGTACTTGATATGAAAAGGAAAAGCCCTCAGCGCGGCGGTCGGCATGTAACACATATTAGCGCCTACAAGACTGCATGAATACTTCACGCATTGCGCCAAACTCAGTGCGGTCAGCAGCGGCCGGCGCGGCGTGAGACGCATAGCGCCTACAAGACTGCATGAATACTTCACGCATTGCGCCAAACTCAGTGCGGTCAGCAGCGGCCGGCGCGGCGTGAGGCGCATAGCGCCTACAAGACTGCATGAATACTTCACGCATTGCGTCAAATACAGTGCGGTCAGTAGCGGCCGACGTGAAACGCATAGCGCCTACCAGACTTTTTCGAGTTTTGCTTTCACATCGGTATCTGACTGATTGAAAAACGTTCATCAAGCAATGTTGTGCAAGTTTCTCAGTTGTTGCGTACGAGCTTCGTGCGCACATTCTTTTCCTTACAAATTGTATTCCTTTTGATAAGTTCATAATCGTATACATGTTATAAGGAAGCAAAACACATCGAAAAATTGACGGAAACAAGAACTAAATCAAAGGAGCAGACGAATGAAAAGATGACAAGTGAAACACGAACTTATCCCCGGCACTCGAATGAGAGGAACAAACGACCAGTAACTGCGGAAAGTTGAGTCAATGACGAGCATGATTTCAGACTTTTTCATCCTTTTATCAATCACTCAACGTCGGGCGGTTATATTGGAGCCACGATGAAAAGGTTAAAGAAAGATTTCCCGACCGAAAAGTAGAAGAAAAGGGGAGATGAACTCTCTCGTAGAGAGGGAAATGGCGGTGAGTGTCAATAAGGGTCATAGGGAGCAAATAAAAATCATGTTATCCCTCATCTAACCTCAGCGGCCAATTGTTGCCAACTTGAGACTGTGCCAAATTCGGGAAACTTCTCCGTCGTTTATCCGAGCCATAATCCCGCAATATTCACGGGGCAAGAGAAACAATCTCATTTTCCAGTAAATACTCGCTAATTCATGAGATGTTTAGCAAGACCACCAGATTTCTCAGGGAATTACGCGATTTTTCGTGAGTACAATATTCAAATAGGAAACTATCACATAATTCTATTGACTCTTTGAAATGATGCATGGCGCGGTGCTGAGTATATCAATGATCGAGGGAAGGGCCAACGAACCTTCAATATTTGACGTATGCATCACAGATATCTCTAGAGGAAGAATAGTTATATTAAGGCATCATCTATCTCAATTGAGGGGCTTGGAGGACAAGGCGCATTGCTGTTGTTTTTGGAAAAAAATGAGATATTGATGATTTCAAGTAAAACTAGTCTTAATGAATATTCTGTGAAAAATTCGCTCCCAAATTCCAATTTTTAACCATCGGAAAGTCAGTTTGAACTTTCTTCCTGCCATAAGGATCCATGTAATCTCGAAAATTTAATCAAGTATTTCATGAAATAGCAGAAACTGCACTCGTGCGCCTTTTCCTCCAAGCCCCTCAATTAGTGTGGACTGAGGACGTATGCTCATTACATTTTGCTAATTACGTGTTGACAACGTAGGAACTGAAAGACCAGTAAGTTCTTTTACCTAATCAAATCAATTCAATCATGTCCTGTTCATTATGACACCTTCGCACCTGTTTTTGTCATTTATTTTAACGCGCATGTTAAAATTAATGCATTTTATATTTATGTAGCTTCTCATAGGCAACTTATGCTGAATTTTTGATATTTTCCTTGTTTCTGTTACAGGTTGAGATGAAAGTCGTCACCACAACACTTACATATTTCCTTTCATGAGAATTTAGATTAAAGTAGTGAGGTTGGCAGCACTACGAAAATAACCAGCGCGTCATAAACCTATGATTATTTACAGTAGACGTAGTTTCCCTTTTTTCCCCTTGAATTTTTCGATACTTAAATGAGCCACCAAGCCACTGTTTGATGCCATAAAGCTTCTTTACCCTGATGATTTCGTGTTTGAAAGAAGTGTTAATTTGTCAATCTACTTATTGATCAAAACTTTATTAGCTGTTTACTGATTTTAAATTTCGGACTTCAATCTCCCATAAAAATAACTGTTAGATTATTAGAGGAATTTTTTTCCTGAGTATGCCATATGCGATTGATCACAGAATATTGAAACAGTAAAACCGCGATTTTTTTCTTTTTTTAAAATATTCAAAGATTATTGTCACCCTCAAAGCGTCCGATACATCATTGCCTTTTAAGACTCTACCCTCGACTGTGTTGAATCTCACTGGCCAAAATGGGAAAGAGCGATAAGAAGATAATCTCTCAAAAATCAGAAGGTAAGAGGCGTTTTTTCAATACATTTTGTAGGTTTGATCTTTTTGCAATAAATTTTACCTCGTGCATTTTTTTAAGGTCACAAAAAAGTTCGGCCTCTTATTTTGACAAAGAGACTCACGAAACGTATATATCTATCATCATACTATTTCCGTGGCTTTTTAAAAAAGTCAGCGTGAACTTTTTTAAATTATGATTGATTTACTTTGAAGTCATCGACATCTTCGGAACCGTTGGATGTTCTTAAGCAAACAGGAGATGTCTACATTCTTCGAAAAGAGCTCATCAATTTCAAGGATGAATTTAGTTTGAATTCAGTCTTGAAGGTAAATAAATCAACAGAAGAAGATGAAGTCTTGAAGGTTAGGTTATGGATATTTACGTGCTCAAACCGTGACGAAAATATGGTTACTGCGATTTAAAAAGCAAAGGTAAATAAATATCCTCTACTCGCTCTGATTACTATCCTCAAGTCATGATTATTATTAAAAAATATGTGAAAAATAGTCATAATGATTGCAATAATCATAGACATTTCATACATAAAGTAGAATGTTATTAAATTTCATCTATGAAAAGTTAACCAGACCGTGACCAGACTTTGATTGGATGGTAGAACGTTTCCCTTCGGTATATCTGCGGGAAGGTCCGTTCTAGGGGTAGGTGCGTCTAGTCACAACAATATGCCTTGAATGAACTTGGTCTCCCTTTAAGTTTTTCTGCGTCCCGAGCAAACAGAACGCTTCAACTACTAACTAACTAACTAACTAACTAACCAACGAACTAACTACCTAACTATATAACTAACTAACTAACTAACTAACTAACCAAATAACCAACCAACTAACTAACTAACATGTCGCTCCTATAGAGCTTCTGTTCGCTCTACGACTCCCAACCGCCACTGATAGCGATCCTGCCAGAGCTCCTCCGGCAAATCGCATCTCTTCATTTTGCTTCAACCCTCATTCCACCAATCCACGATTTGGCATGTTAATGCTTCAACAACCCGTCCTAAACTACTGTACATAGGTTTTTTTTTAAAAAAAAGTTATCTTCAAGTAGACATGCCTTATTTGCCTGATTCCATCCAGGACTACACCTTCAAATAAAAAATTGTCATGTTGACTCTTATTAGGGACAAAGTATATGCCGTTAGTTTCCCTGGGCAGGAAGATACTTTTACGGATGAGTCAGAAATAGTAGCGCCTCATAGCAAAATGCAGTCGATATAATGACTGCATTCGCTCTCCCAGTTTTTTTTTTTTTTTTTTTTTTTTTTTTTTTTTTCATTCTTAATTTTCGCCCTGAGCCATTCCGGGGGTGAGTTTTCCTTCCAAAGACGCAACTGAGTCGGGAAAATGAATAAGAATCGCCGAGGGTAAATATTTTTCTCTCATAATATTTCAATTATAACGGCACACAGCCGATGGTGACTCAGTCGGGGGCCTTGAATGAAACTTGGCGCAATAAGATTAAAGATAGGCTAACTTTTCCTCAGCGTTAAAATAATTGTAACGTATAATGATGCATAAGAATGAGTCGGGCCGGGGTCGAGGATGCTGGCGGGAATTTTTATTTAGTTTAGGGGAGGGGGCAGGGGGGGGAGGAGCAGCAACGTCAGGTGGAAGGGCAACTGAGGAATTACACTCACGAGAAGTTTGTAATTTGCTGCGCAACTTGCCCCGGGACGGAGATAGTGGAGGGATGGCAGATTAAAGTGAAAAGGCTCCCCAAGAAAGTCTTGTTGCAATAAAAGATAACAAGTCACTCTTCTGTATTTGCGGGCAAAGAGAGAAGAAAATATCGCTGAAAGATAATCACGATTTCATGAGATCGGTAGATGCTCCGAGATGAGGCTTCGGCTCGGAACTTTTTTTTAGTCCGTAGAGCGTTGTGGGTTGCTCTAATAGTAAAGTAATGTAGCCTCCGGCGCACACGGTGATATTTGACCGTAAAACCTGGCCAAACCCCAATTAAAAAACAATTTTTTAGAAATGCTAATGTTATCTTTTGAATACAATTTTTTTTTTTTTTTTTTTTTTTTTTTTTTTTTTTTTTTTACATTAGGTAGTATCAATATGACGTTCTCAGATCTAGTCTCTCACTGACTGGTCAGTCGATTATTTTACTGCAATTAGTTTGATCTATTTCGCGAGTCCCATACTTTTTCTTCTGTTGGTTCCGGTGTGCAATAATCTCGGAGACTTATGAGAAAAAGAAAAAATAAAATAAAATACTGGAAACACTAATACGACTGGTATACTTTGCATAATGGGATTTTAAAGTATCCTTTTTTAGGTTTTCAGAAAGAGATGGAAAGGGACGTGAGCGGGGCTCAGGACGTTGCATTCACCTGCGATTCATCAACCCAGCCGTTTGGTTAGGTTAGGTTAGGTTAGGTAAGGTTAGGTTAGGTTAGATTAGGTTAGATTAGGAAGTTACATAGGGGTGGATGCATCGCAGGTGGATGCAATGTCACGCACTCGACGTGAGCGCACTACTTTAGCCCACACCTAGAGGCATAATGTGTCTGGTACATTTGTTAACCGTAGATCAGCCGATCCAAAAAGAGGTTATAATTATGGTCCAGACTATTAAAACCGTGAGGGTCTTAGGTCAACCGGGAGGGAAATATGAGTCTTTGTGTAAATTTAAAGAAGTAAATAATTGAACCACGAGGATGGATCTCTTCGAGGATAAGTAATAAAAATAAGTGGGAAAAACCCCAAAATGTAGGCATTCTTTTTAAACAAAATTTGGGCACCAATGGATGGACCTAATCCAATAACATGTCCAGTATCTGGTTCTGATTTGTAATCTTTTCAATAAATAATTTCTAATTAATCTGTAATCTTTTCGATAAATTGAGCAGCCGTAGCTGTTGAAAAAATATGGCAAGATTTTCAGATCGGTTACCACATTGTGCGGCGCGGCATCTTAACGAAGGGGGCTAAAGCTCCCTATTTGTTTTGAGGAACCGGAAAAATTGCAAAGAAGCTTAGCGAGCCGCAAATGCTGAAATAAAGAGAGGTCAGAAAATGTCAGAGGATAAGTATACACACGAGAGGAAATGTAAAAGAAAATGTATCAAGTTTCAGCTCTCTCTCCCTCGCCGCCACTCTTTGAAACGTCCCCTCTTTTTAATGTAGCTACGGGTCTTCAAAATATGTCCTATTTAAAAGAAAATAATTTGTAAAATTTAAGCGGAGACAAGCATCAAGTGAAAAACCTTTGAATGTTGCACGCTGAATTTCAAACAAATGCATGCAATATTAACGAGTGAAGAAAGCTATGTCTCAAAACGAATTTAATGTCTGGGAAAAAAGTATTAAGATTTCATTTAATACAATTTAAATAAAAACTTCCTTAACATTCTTATGTGAAAAAAAAAAATTGAGTATTAACTAAACATGCATGAAGCTCCAATGTAAATTTTTGATGAAATCAAACAAAACCATCCTATATTAAGTAAACTTTTATGGAATATGTTTTTGGATGTATTTCACCATTTTTTCAAGATGGCCGCCTCAAAGTGAGGTAGACTACGAATTTGCTTCCGTGCTAAGGGAAAACGCCGTATGAACATTCGATGGTTGCCAAATTTCTTCAGATTAATAATTTATTTTTTAGGAGAGTTATTAATATTTGTCCTCGAAATTTTCAGGTATTTTAGATCAAATTGCGAACAAAATACGTCTGGAAAATTTTGAAGCAAAACATGCACAAAATTTCCAGTAAACTCGGTTTATATTGAGGGAAATCTGGCAACGCCTGAAAGCTCATAGGGCGTTTGTCCTGAGAACGGTAGCATGGGGGAGCAACTTACGAGGTGAGAGACGGAGTGTTCCATGATCTCATTTGACTCTCCAAAGACAGTATTCCCCTCTCGCGATATGAGGTGAATAGTGAAAACAAGGACTCAGCACATGCACACGGCTGCTTTGAATGCCGGGCTTTATCCAAGTGTGTTATTTCTACCCTCCACCTCACCCGCCCCTTGTAAATGAGTAACTTTTGCCATTATGACGTCAGATGATGACACAGTAATTCCCAGGAAGACGCGCAACTTTGATTAGGTTTCTTTGTTTAGCCGCGGATAATGTGCAACACTTCAACCATCGTTGCAAGATAGTGAAGCAGAATCACCCATTATCTATTTAAAACTAGATGAAAAACCGCCTTGAAGGAGCCGCTTGACAACAATAACACCAAATCTATTGTGCGCTAGACGTAGTGTTGCCCAATAATATGATATAATACGACTGAAATAAACATTTCATCAATATACGAATCCTTGTTCAGTTTGGCAGTCCTGGCCAGTTGCTCAAATCTTGTGCCCAAAAGTGCCCATTCTCATCCTGAGAAATTGCAATTTGTGCTACGTTGATTAGTACACGGGTTCAAACGGTTTTACAACGAGCAGGCTTTTGAGGCTGGTGAATTAGCTCACATAGAATGAAAGCGTTTTATCGGGGGAAGTAAGCTGCACATGTGTTTTGGGCGAGGGTGGAGTTTTTTAGCAGGGAGGGGGGACGATTTGTAACATCGGTATTTTCAAGATATTAAAGGGGGGTTGCTATTTTTTTCTTTGATGCGGGAGCATTAAATGACCGTGACCAATGGAATCTTAATTCTTCAAGCAGTACCATTCATCTGCATATTGCGCCTACGACCTACCCTGATAGACATATTTGTGTTCCTGTGTTACTTTTGCTTATTATAGGAAGAAAAACGCCAGCCAACACGAATTTTGTGTTGATTTTGGTACAGTTTGCGGTGAATTTAGCGCAGAAACAATGGAGAGACTGGTAAAATGCATTCCTCCAATTGCAACAATGGTACCATATGGTATATGCACCATTCTTTTCTTATTGAATTTCTTCCAAGAAAACTGGCTGGTATTATCCGTTGAAATTGTCAACCGAGGGCTAGAATTATTTTTTGTTTTACTTCCCATATTTACCAAACTTTTATGTTGAAATGCCTCTCTATGTATACGTGAAACGTACTCCTAGTGGTATACTGTGTATTCAAAGAGAGAGGCATAATCTTACGGATAATTTTTTTAGTTCATTTTTAATGATTTTTGTTTCTCGGATCCTCCTTTGAATGTTCACTCGGACAAAAAATCAGGAGTGACTCCGTCTTCCATTCCTGCACCCGCTGAATATTTCCTTTTGTGTTGATGCAGTCGTGAATGAATGAAACCGTTTTATTGGCATAGAACCCGAGACGAGAACACGGTGTTTCCAACCATACATCGAGCTACAGTACGCTAAAAAATTCATCGCGAAGACGCCTTGATGATAGTTCCTTCTACCCGCAAAGAGAATCAAGTATATGTGTCGTGACCACGAGGAAGAGGTAGACAATTGGACCTTGTTGCCGGAACTTGAGGCGCTACGAATTTCGAGAAGGGCGAGAGTCACCAAAACGCACCAACTTCGATGATCAAATTTTTTTACCTTAAACATTTTGTCAGGATATAACAAATTTGACAGGCTAAAATGGAGCAACATTGGACTCATTATGTGTATCATTCGTCAATGCGCGAATTGATCGCACATTGGAAAAAAACACACTGGATCTAGAGTCCAGACTCTTAAAAACATCGACGAGAAAAAGCACTCTTGCATCAATCAGAATCTAGCTTAAATCAAGAACCAAGCCTCTTAATTTAAGCGGATTTCGTTTTGATTCAAGCAAAAATCCAAAAGGGAAATTCAATCAAAAAGGGAAAAAGGACGATCTCGATAATTATCGTGGATTGTCGGTGACCGGGACGATCAGTAAAATTTATGGTAAGATATTGAAAGCTAAAATCGAAGAAGAATGCACTCAAAAAAAAAAAATGTTACTTTAAGCTTGAGCAAGCTTGATTCAGCATGACGGGCGTCTTAAAAACGGGTACAAGCTTACAGCATGTTACGAGAACATAATAAAAAATGTTGAAGAAACATGATAGCCGTCATGTTAAATCAACATGACTGTCGTCACGTTGACTTAACATGCTGTCGTGTTGATTTAACATGACAATCATGTTGATTTAACATGACAATCATGTTGATATACGAGTACGTCAAATGCTACAAATTAAAATAAATTACGTTATTTGTATGAAAATTGAATCGTATTTTAATGTAGTTATACTTCCGATACTACTCTCAACCCAGAATCATCCCATCCGACCTATCAAATTTTTCCGACTTTTTCAGGATTTGAACGCGGGACCTACCTATTACAAGCGGAGTGTTCTACCAACCGAGCCATCCGGGCTTGTGGTTTCAAAAGACGAATTTTTAGTGTTTCCATATCCCACGGAATTACTTTTTCCTCTTTTGCCGTCTAAGTTGTGTGAAATGCATACGGCATCACATTGTTAGGTTTTTCTTTTTTTCCATTCACTATTTACGAAAAGGAATTTACATTATGCACCATATAAAAATTAATAATTTATCACGAACTATTTTTTTCTCCTCCAACAACGGTGTTCACTTTCTTCAGTGTTTACGATTGTCATTTTTATTCTTATTTTATATCATGATAATAATTAATAATTAATAATATAAATAAATCAAACATTGAAAATAAAAAATATAATCAAATAATTAGAAACGTATGATTCTAAGAGCTTTAACCACACGAGCGAAAATGTTTTTGAACGAAGAATAATAAACTATCATCAACTTAAAAGTAATTCTTTTTGTTTCATGTGTAAGTATTATTACCATATTACCATTTATTTGTCATGGTGAGTGTTAATAGCGTTATTCGAGTCGATTTATTTTGTTTCCGAAAGTGTCTCAATTGTGTTTTTACCTTATCAATTGGGTATCCAGAAATTTTTTTAAGTAAATACTTTGGGACGTACTTCTTAAGAGACTTTTTCAGAATGTACTAACGAATGATTTGAAAAGAGTAATAGTACCAGTTCTCTGAATAAAAAATAGGTACGCTATTTTTAATTTGAACGTTACTCCCATGAGTAGACAATCTTGTCTGAGTGTCAAGACTATCGAGTCAGGTGGCTTAGATGTCTAGCTTATGAAACGAAATCATGAATGGAGGGAGGGGGAGGGAGATGGAGGGAGGGGGAGGGAGATGAGGAGGAGGAAGAGGAGAACACGCCATCCCCCTTTTCAGTACGTAGATGATGTTTCAAGAGCACCACGGTACTCCTGAAACAATATGAAAGCAAATGGTAACATAACACTGCATATGCTAATTCAACAAAATGTTAATGTTCTTTCAACCAAAGGAATGGTAAAACAACATGTGTAATGCAGTTTCAGTCTGACATAATGCTAAATTTACATGAATTTGGTTGAATTAACATGCGTAATGTTATTCGAATATTACCGTCATGTTGATTCAACATGACAGGTAGAAGCATTCTCGGTCATGTTGATGCAACATGACGGCAAATGTAGAATTAAGTCAAACCATGTTGGGTTACGGGGAGTGCAGCCTATATCAACATGATTTCTGTGATGTTATTTCAACATGGCGGTTAATGCTACTTCGACATTTCCTTTTTTTTGAGTGTGGATTCATCATGAGGCAGAAGAGCAAGCGGGTTTCAGGGCTGGCAGATCAACCGTCGACCATCTATTTTGCATCACCCAGGTTATTGAGAAGAAGATGGCGGTTGGTCAAGAATTGCACTTGGTGTTCGTGGATTTGCGAAAAGCCTATGACAGCGTGCCTTTAGTGAAACTGTGGGAGGCCTTGGAAAAATCTGATTTTACTCGTGGACTAATTAATGCAATTAAGCTTTTTTATCAAGGGACTTTCGCAAGAATTAAATGTAAAGGGGGCTTGTCGGGGGGTTTTTATGTAACAAAGGGGCTAAAACAAGGGTGTTGCCTCTCCCCCACCTTGTTTAAAATATACCTAGAACATGTACTGCGTGAATGGAAGAAAAAATGTTCCGGAATGGGTGTCCCTCTGAATGATGAAGAAACTCTGTACACGTTATGCTTCGCTGATGACCAAGTACTTATCGCCCAAGATCAGGATGATGCTGAGTACATGACTCGAAAGTTGGTGGCTGAGTATCGGAAATGGGGCCTCGAGGTGAATGTCAGCAAAACCGAGAAGTTGACCGTTGGCGGGAATCAGCAAAGTATAGAATTAGAGGATGGGCGGCAAATTGGAAGTTGCGATATTTACAAATATTTAGGAGTTTTTCTAACCCAGGATGGAAGATTGGACCAGGCCATCAAGAACAGGAATATACAGGGTAGGAGGGCAATCGCTATGTTAAATGGAGTCCTTTGGGACCAAAGGATCTCCAAAGAGAACAAAAGAAGGATCTACAACGCGATTGTCAAGAGCATAGTAACCTACGGGTGTGAAGTATGGCCGATGAAACAGCGGACCCGGGAGGTTTTAGAGGCAACAGAGATGGACTTCTGGCGTAGATCCGCTGGTATTTCCAGAAAGGATCGCGTCAGAAATGAGACGGTACGGGAAATCATGGATGCCAAGCAGACCATCGTGCGTGACATTATGACAAAACAACTCATTTGGTATGGTCATGTCCAGAGAATGGCAGGAGACAGGTTGCCGAAGAAGGTCCTTGACTGGGTTCCTCCTGGGAGAAGACGCAGAGGGCGCCCAATGAAAGGTTGGAGGGAGGGGATTGAAGCGGAAATGTTAAGGTGCTCAATCCCCCAAGATTTGTGGTTTGAAAGAGAGCAGTGGAAGTTAGGGGTCGTAGAGCGCGAGGGAGTGCTGTAAAGCGACTTATATGTATGTATCATTTCCACTGGAAAGCATGTCCATCGACAAATATGAAAGCTTCTCTCTCGGAATCCCGGCATCGAATGGAAAAATATTAAACGAGGGGATATACTTGAAAACACTGGATCTTCTGACTTGGAAGCTACTCCCCCTGGCCGCTACGCGGCGCGGCCCAACCCCCAGGAGCCGCTTTGAACCCTCCAAAGCCCTTGACCTGTGACTTAATATGAATAGAGCGAGCTCATGTGGACAGTAGGTATCTCCCACCGATAGTTATAAACAGCATACAAATCGGCCAAATAGATCTTCAGAACGAACCATGACGAAAAATAGTCATCTATTTTGCTTTAATGGGAAAAGTCAGACCAAAGGTATTTTTTAGGTAAACATACACGGGTAAAATCCTACATGCAATTCGATAATTTTAAAATCTCAGTCTTCAGACTGTTCGTCGAGAAACCATCAATTTGTAAATCCTGTATTCATAAGAAATGAAGTGTTGCACACAATATGGAGGCTCTAACTTTGTGAAGTTGCCAAACGCCAACAGGTATCGAACCTTTCCCTCTGTTCAAATGATGCATGGATGGTAAGCGATAACGTGCACCGTGGCAACCTAGCACAAGTACGAGAGCAAAAGGAGGATGATGTATTTCGGGCGGGAGAAAACATGACTTAAGTTATTACGAGGGGTTCCCAAGATGAAATGAAATACTACTAAAAATAAAGGTATACATTTGCGAATTGAAGGAAGAAGGGTGTGCGCGCTAATGGTGAAAGTATTCCGGGCACCTGCTTGTGTTCCCACTAAACTGACCCAACACCACCCCAAAAGAGCACTCTCATCCAACATGCAAGTTCATGTATAATGTATCCGACGCCGACTTGAGCGAAATTACTCGTTTACTTTTTAATGCCCCAGAAAAGCGTCGAGCCATTGAGTGCACGGATTTTAGGAGTGCGGACACGCATGGAACCTCTTCGACCCCTCCCATTCGCCAACCTCTATCTTTTCGGTGCGATTAAATCAATTATTTCCATCCTTGAAATCGATCGAGGGAACAACAGTGTTTCCTCGCCGTTGTTTTAATCTATCAAGCTTCAAGTGTTATTATCAGGGAAACCCTTTCTCTCATCGGGAGTTTAATCGTGTTTTGAGACCAAGACGCTCGTGTTTAGGACAAAGCTTCTTAATTTAGAGAGAGAAAAAAAAGGAAAGAAAATTGGAGGCCAAGAATCTTTTTGAGGTTCAAGTAGTCATCTGGAGGTAAAAAACTTCGTAGAAGCTTTCTATAGAATATATTTTATCAAAATAAGCATTATTTGAATCAAATTACAAATTAAGCTACCAAATTTTTCCAACAATGATGAAATAGAGGGATCCAGACACTTCGAACAGGAGGGTCGCAAGGGGGAGGGGGAGTCCACGGGGCTTCATCCTAAAATTTTCGAAATAAAAGCAACTAATATATGCAGCTTGAGTCAATTTCGTCATGAATGATCACAAAGTCTGAACGTCCTTCCTTCTTCTTTCCTCCGTTCTGTCCATCATTATTTCTTTCCTTCTTCTTCTTCTTCTTATTCTTATTCTTCTTCCTTTTTTCGGGCGAAAAAAGGGGGGGATATATGCTCCCTACGCTCTTCCTTTAGATCCGCCTATATGTCTGATGATTCAAAGTAAATAGATTTTTGTGAAGATTTCTCGTTGAAATTTTTCAAATATCTCAATACTTTAATGCACCCGATAAGGATAAAACAAGGTCAACATCAACAGTGAATTTTTGTAAAATTTTCTAATATCTCACTAATGACGACACTTTCAGCCGAGGTATAGATGAATTTGCTAAAAACTGGAGTTCCTCGCTAATTTACTCCAGCAGGTCGTGCGGTCGATACAAATGGATATTTTTAAATTAAAGAAGTTATAATGCCAGGCAACTCTACGAGATCGTTCAAGCGTCGGACTATTGCAGCTTCTTACGCGACTTACTTTGTCGCTTTTACCGAAAAGTTCCACCGCCTTTAACGCGAAAGTAACGCGAGCTTATTGTGAACGCTCCTGAGGTCCGGGGGTTCGTTCACGCATTATTCTCTCCATTGTCTCGTGTGTGCATGGAGCGCAAGAGACTTTCATTAGGCGGGGATTACACACCGGGGTACCAAAGCTACGTTATACTGGGTGTTTCTGAGGTGAAACTCACGAATACTTTACATACCTTGACAGTGGATTGGCTTTTTTTTAGTATTTATTTATTCAGTGGTTGGCTTTGGGAAAAGAGACCCTACTCAACTTCAAGTTGCACAGATTGCAGTAAATTGCAATTACACGGTAGAATTAATGCTACTATATCGGAATGGTGTGTATGTTGCCTGTCTACTGGTTGAAGGCAGGTGGCTTATTGAAATTCATCCCAAATAAAGTTAATTTAAGTTTCAATTTTTCATTGCACTGCATATTGACTATCTCCCTGACACATGCAACTCATTTTGTTGATCGTTCAAAATCGACAACGTCTGACCAAATGACGCGGAAACATTGCAATATCATGGTCAAAAATATTTAAATTCAATGCGATAAATCGCAATTTTATTTAAATATTATCATTGCACCGTGCGTTGGGATGGAGGCGAATTTTTCAGGAGGGGAATTTTCTTCAAGTGGACTAGAAAAATCAGAATTTAGGTTTTGACGGAAAACACCCTTTTGTTTAGTAAAAAGGTAAGTGAGGAGTAGTTCAGTCTTTTTTTGGGGGGCGGGAGGGGGGGCGATGGTTTCTTAAAAATTATATTTGGACGGTGTTAAGCGAAACGGTCACATATACCTTGGTAATTTTCAAGAAAATCCTTCGTTCCCACGCCTACAATATTGAACATACGCTTTTCTTCAAAACCCTCAATGTAAATGAGACTCTTTTCCTCAACACCATCCATTTCAGTTCAAGTTCAGCCGTGAACTTTCAGCTAAATAATGCGGCTTTAGAAATTAGGTAGCGCCTTCAAAAAACTGCGTATTTTGAATTGCAGCTTCAAACAGCGCTCCATCTTGGTTTGAAACTTTTGGGGCTCGTTTTTGCTCACATTTTTGCGAAATAAGCCCCGTGCAGCAGTGCAGATGTAGCATGTACGTGCAGCAGTATCATGATTCATTCGTTACGTAGGCCATCGCACAGGTTATTATTTTTAAAAATTTAATCTTGCTCAAGCCAATCAGTTAAAGTTCATTGAAAGCTGTTTGAAAGATAATCTCTCTGTAGTCTATAAGTCCATTCAAGTGATCCTGACTGCAAAATATTTTTGTAATGAGGGAATAGAATCAAATGATATAAAACTGTGGTGGTTTTTACAATTAATTCATTCATCAGACACCAGATGGGTGATTTTGGAGTACCTCCGTGGGGTCTATAAGGAGGAAGAGAAATCATCAAAGGAGCTGTTACATTCAGTGGCGAGGCGTGAATGACCGATTATCGATATTTGAAGCCATGGTAAAGAATCGATTATTAAGGTGTTCGTTGCGAATACCCTGTCTATCGATCCTTTTCCATAGGTTTTAACGAAAGATCAATCGATATATCTCAAAGCACGCCACGCCACTGGTTACATTGAAAGCAAGCAAAGCACGCCGCGTTTCTTGATCTCAAGTTATACACGCGTTTCGTTTTCATATTAACCCGACGAGGGAGTTAAAGTGACTTCAAATATTTGGTCGAGTCGGCAAAAAAATTTACGTTTTACGATTGTCCGACTGGACTCATATCATGGATCATGGGTTATGTAGTTTGCTTACTCTCACAAAACTATCGACCGGGGTTGATATTTATACCGAAAAAAAAGAGGCTGTAGTAACATCCGGGATGTTACGGTCGTTAAAAAAATGTGTGACAACTCTTGGATGTTGTCATTACTACTCTGGCAGTAGTTAACGTAGCATGATAGAATGTAAAAGAAACATCCTAGGATGTTACTTCAACAGCCAGAGTAGTAATGACAACATCCATCCAAGAGTTGTCGCACATTTTTTTAACATCCAGGATGTTACTACAGCACCTCTTTTTTTCGGTGATATTTTTGAAGAGGTTATACTTTTAATCATTACACCACATTTAAGAAGTGAACTATATATAATGGTTGTCCGTCTCCTCATTTAAGAAACACCTTATATGCGACACTTTTGCAACCGGCTGTACATCTTCCGCGATCTCCAGTAAATATCAATTAAGGTGGAATGAGCTGAATTCAGTGTCTGCGCTCCATTTCACGACGTGTGGGGAGCTCGACTTTAGGACGGCGGAGGGGTAGGAGGAGGGGTTGAGAGCGCAAGGGGAGAGGAAAGGGGAGGGGAGCAAAGTTGGCACGATTCTGCCTAAGTACAGCTTTAAGTCCCGTTTCTAGGATTGCGGGTCTGCGCCATAAATTAAGGGATGCTAATCAAGGGTCCTTTCACAGCATATCACATTGATCGCTCAGTGTTAAGAATTGGTGCACCTGGACTTTGAATCTGAAATGCCCCTTAATGAGGGGAGTCGTTGTACCCGAGCATGCCCACAAAGCAGCTCTCGCGCTCGACTTTTCACCCCCCCCCCTCCATGAAATGTGTGCACGTTACTTATGATTTTTATTCACCGGGTAGGTCCACCTCTACATTTTGGGTATAAAATACATTCTGACATCCCATAAGGTCATCACGCCAAAACTCATATTTTTTCGTTCCTTATGAAAGATACAATCTAACCTATTGTGGAATAGTTTAGAATAAAAGAAGTGTCAGAGGAGAAGCTTCAATAATTTGATTAGTGAATGGTGCAATAATAAACCAAGGAAAAATTATCAGAAAAGTTCAACCAAAATCCCAATAAAATTGTGCAAAAATCGCTGCTTTTCTACATAAAAAAGCCGACCTCAGTCATAATGATGAACTTGTATGCTCCTGTTGTCAAATAATCAACAATTCTTTTATAAAGTGGCATCTTCACTCTTTAAATTCGCTTCGGATCAGCGACTTTTAGGTTCATATATGACTAAACAAAAGTTCATATCCATGTACTAACCTTTTTGGTTAACTTGATACATACTTCATGCAAGCGACACTCCAGACATAATTCCTCTTGAACTACTCATGGAATTGCTGAATTTAAAACTTGATTTAGTATCAAGTATCGATTTAGTATTTTGGGTCGGATTTTATGAAGCCAAATCAGATTTTGGATACAATGCCCTTCTCATTCACTATCTTCGTGTTGACATAGTTAGTACGTGGATTGCCTTCATATTATTGATGAGTGGGCAGTGCCATCATCAAGGTATTAACGCATTTTTTGGTTGTATAAACTGAAACTTTATTCCTGTGTGAACTACATCCATTTGCCTGCCAGCTTGGCCGTTTTTTAGTATTTTACACCGTAAAATACATTTGACATAACCAAATTGATTTTTACTAGTGAGATGTAAGATATTTTATCCGTGGTTTTTCTTTCACGCCAAACCTTAATTTTCACCTTTGTATCACACGCCGCATTTTCTTCGTGCTCTTTGAGTAATGTCACTGACTTGAACTCGCTCCAGCGTTGCCAATTCTAACTCTTTCCCCTGTTTTCCACCCGAAAAGCGAACGGGTATTTTGGCAAATTGCGGCAATGCCGCCTCGCCTCTCGTCCTCTGTTGCGGGGTTCCTCCGCAAGAAATCTTCCCTCAGATAAGTTGCAGAACAAGCGCACCTGCGACCACGGTGAATAAGGGAGAATATTAACGCTCTGGTCCCCGGGTTTGCGGTGGATTAGTCAATGATGATGCCACTTTTCACTCGAAAATGTTGATTTGGTATCAACTCGAACGTATATGTTCAAAGAGAATTGACAACATTGCGGACTCTGTCCCGGATATCCCTCTAGCTGGACAGGTCGGCGCGTATGTCTACGCAAACCAAAAAGACCTTCCTAATTGCGTAGCAGCTTAGCAAGGAGGAAGATATTGGTCAATGCCGATCAGTGAGTTGAGCACTTGTTGGCGATTTCTGCAAAAGAGCCTTTGACACAAAAACTTATGATCAAAGTGCTGTATTACAGAAGTTTATGATTTTACTAATAATAAACGGCAGTTTTTAAGAAACTTATAGGAAAAATAGACTACCATTTCAAGGAAAATTGTATCGTCTCAAAGATAACCTACATTGGAGTCAAAAGACTCAATCTTGACCGATAAATGGTTTCAGGGCAACATTGTGCCTTGCGGTTTTCTTATTTACTTTTTTACTGTTACCTTGCGTTGTCACTGCTTAAATATTTTTTGCCATAATGAGGTGATCTACAGACGCAACAAGTGTTTTGCTTGGTCCAATGAGATTTTGCTGAGCAAAAATTTCCTTGTGACAGTGCGAATCCGATTCTTCTCCTGCCCAAGATTGTCGACTTTTTGTTTTAGAAAAATAGGGGGGAAAAAGCGACGCCAAAAACGACCGTTTTTTGGCACAATTTGGGCCAGAAGGGATTTTTCTGAAACCGGGCCCAAACGATACCTTATGATACCCTAAAACTCTGGTAAAAATTTTAGCTTGAGTATACGCACCGTTTTTGAGAAATGGGGGGGGGGCAAAGTTGCCAAATCGCCATCATTCTGGACAGCATTTTTACAGCAAAAAGACGGGAAAAATGGACGAAAAAGTTCACTATTGATGGGTTTGGGCTGTAAATGTTCTTATTGAGCCCCCATGCATGTAACTGTGTTCAGTTTCAAAAATTTTGGACGTACAGTGGTCCAAAATGGGGAGAAATCGTGGACAGATAAGGATTCTTTGTCAAACTTTTTAAAAATGGAAGTAAAATTGTTGGTCTATTGCAGAGATCATGTGAAACAATGTTCTTATCGGTCTTCAATGCATTCAATTGAGTTCAGTTTATCAAATTTTCATCGCACAATGGTCCAAAATGGGAAATCAGTGGACAAATTAAGATCTTCTGTTGAAATCTAACCTAACCTAACCTAACCTAACCTTTCCTAAATCCTTAGAAAGGATTTATTGTAAAGTATTATTCTAACTACAATTATTCTCTGACAACTAACTAGGACAAAAACCACCCAGTTTGCCGGATTTTAAGGATCCAAAAGCTAAGTTCCTCCTGAATTACCGTTTCCAGACCTCCTTTGTTCAGTTCAAAACAGTGAACATGGATAGCTTTTATTGGCTACTAACTTATTTTGAATTTACACCTTTCGAATCTAGTGAAAAACCTCATAGTTTCATGTTATTTTTCAAAAATTTCAACAGAAGATCTTAATTTGTCCACTGATTTCCCATTTTGGACCATTGTGCGATGAACATTTGATAAACTGAGCTCAATTGAATGCATTGATAAGAACATTGTTCGCCATGATCTCTGCAGGGGACCAATAGTCGTACATCATTTTTAAAAAGTCAGGCAGAAGATCTTAATTTGTCCACTGATTTCCCATTTTGGACCATTGTGCGATGAAAATTTGATAAACTGAACTCAATTGAATGCATTGAAGACCGATAAGAACATTGTTTCACATGATCTCTGCAATAGACCAACAATTTTACTTCCATTTTTAAAAAGTTTGACAAAGAATCCTTATCTGTCCACGATTTCTCCCCATTTTGGACCACTGTACGTCCAAAATTTTTGAAACTGAACACAGTTACATGCACGGGGGCTCAATAAGAACATTTATAGCCCAAACCCATCAATAGTGAACTTTTTCGTCCATTTTTCCCGTCTTTTTGCTGTAAAAATGCTGTCCAGAATGATGGCGATTTGGCAACTTTGCCCCCCCCATTTCTCAAAAACGGTGCGTATACTCAAGCTAAAATTTTTACCAGAGTTTTAGGGTATCATAAGGTATCGTTTGGGCCCGGTTTCAGAAAAATCCCTTCTGGCCCAAATTGTGCCATTCTTGGCGTCGCTCTTTTTTGCAGCTTTTTAGGTAAAAAGTTGTCACTGAATGCATTTATCTTTTAAGCGAGCAGTAGTTTATTTCAGTTATCATCATAGGTGATTCTTCTCCCCTTCTTTATATTAAAAATACATAAAAAATTAAAAGGGGGAAAAAATGATTACCTGACACAAAAATTCCATCCAAAAGAAAGCACGGTGCAAAATAAATCCGAAGCTGACACACTTTTTTCCCCTGCAGCTTTGTGATTTTAAGTATTCATTGTTTCCTGCCTGGCATCTGGCTTAGATTATGCAAATAAGTTTGAGACCGCCCCTTCGTTCATTGTTCTAATTATATTCATGAAATTCCTCCCGTATCTCTTACGCCCCCTCGCCACTCGCGGCAAATTCGTAAAGAAGCCGAATCTATGAATAAAAATGGGTGCCGAATTTCATCCGAACCAGTCTGAAGGAGAAAGGGGAGGGAGAAAGAAGAGATAGAGAGAGCAGGAGCAAACAGCAAAAAGCCATGGCTCTTACCGGACGTCTCAAAAGTGCGTTTTAGAAGCAAACGCGGCGACCACTCGGTCATTGCTCGTTCTCTTGTATTGGATGTTCCTTCAATTTTAATGGATGAGCAACGAGTGATCCTTTGTTGCCACTAGAGTCCCTTTATACTGAGAGTCAAGACAATTTGAATCCATTTCTGATTGGTTCCCGTATTTTAGGCCTCCACAGTGTCACAAACGGGAATAAAGATTACATTTTCACCAACTGCAAAGATTATAATCTGGAATGGATCAGGGAATTACGGGTTCGGCAAGGAACAAACGGAATGAGAGGAGGAACGGAGAAAGGCATTTGAGAATGGGCCGATCAAAGATTACGAAAAACGTTCAATTTCTGTAATCTTTATTCCCGTTTGTGACATCCATGAGCCGCATTGTCTTGACTCTCAGTATAAAGGGACTCTAGTTGCCACTACGTAACTAGTTTAAAAATATCCAGCTTTTTTGCTCAATATCACGTGTGCAATTGTTTTGATTGAGATGGTGCAATGGTGCATGTTCTTACTTATGATGTCATAGTTTACGACTAATGTTGAAGGATGATGGCATATGGACGGCAAATCTCACGAACCCCGTACATCGGTTCGTGACGTTACAAACTTTCTGTAATTCTAGTTTATTATTTGCCATCCAAATGGCGCACCAGCTCAACAACAAGATGCCGAAGAGGGTTTTGACGTATTAGAATAGATTAATAAATGATACCTTTATTTGATGCTTGTGTTTTCAAGACACGCTGAACGATTATAATTTATTTTATCAAAATTGATAGTTGAAATTTTGGTGAGCAAATTCTTTAATCTCAACTGTGCTCATCTTTTGCGAGTAACTTAAAAACGCGCCTACTTATAGAAAATCGCTGAGTGCTTCCTTAATACGAATGTATTGGAACTTTTCCGCTTGATTTTTTCCTTTTTTTAAAATTGAATTTTGAATTGCAAGCGTCCAGTGTAGAAAAGTGCATTCTTTATCACACTCTCGAATGTAATTAAATATTTTATGCCAATCTTGAAAATATGTCGTAAATATAATGCAAGTCCTCCTCGAAAGTGAATATACGAGGCTGCATTGGTGATTCATCGTCCAACTCTGCAACATCGATGCCATGGCTGCCAAAAATTACTGTGGTTCTTCCAACACCCAGAATTCAAAACTCCTGAATGTCAAGAGAATCGCAACGACGGGAGTTTGCAGCTGACAATGCGACTCGAACAGAAATGTCGATAAAGCTGTGTGAGGTTGAGCCTTTTTTTACCAGAGCGCGGATAATAAATGATGCCTTAGAGTCAGTCTTAAGCACACTTTTTTGCCCGTCTTTTCTTAACAGAAAAGCGAGCTGAGGGTTGCAACATCGTGTTGATTTTTCCGTGCTTCTTCGTGAAAAGCATCTAAACTGATTGGCAATCAATGAAAAAATGAGTCTGGTGGATGATTTGGCCATCATTCATGTAAGCCCCCTGGCTGTCTAATTTAGCATTTTTGTCGTACACTGGAAAAAAAAAAAACACATTGGATCTAGAGTCCAGACTCTTGAAAACATTGACAAGAAAAAATACTCTTGATTCAATCGGATTTTCGCTTGAACCAAAACGAAATCCGTTTAAATTAAGAGGCTTGGTTCTTGATTTAAGCTAGATTCTGATTGCATCAAGAGTACTTTTTCTTGTCGATGTTTTTAAGAGTCTGGACTCTAGATCTAATGTGTTTTTTTCCAGTGTAGTTCGTCATAGGAATTGATTGGGCACATATTCATGATTTTCGGGCCTATCGGCAGGTTTGAGGAACCCTTAAAAAACTTTTTTCTTTCAAATATTTAAAATGAGATCTAAGAAATGGCCCTCTGTGCATCCTTATGGGGTTTGAACGTGTAGGGCTGTAGGAGTGTAGAATCCAGGAGGCGTAAACCCCATACCTGGAATATCTAATATTTAGCATAAGACTGCTGTGCAGTTAACCACGCGTCCATTAGATCTATTAAACATAAAGGTTAACATTGCTGTAAATCTAGCACTCGCCACACTAGATTTTCGGGAGAATATATACAGCCAATATTATAGATTACGTCTTTCGTATCTTTAGATGTGCTGCTCACGTAGACCTCGAACACCACCATCAAAAAAGACAAACGGAACCAACACAATATGGAAGTAGAGCCAAGGAAAGGACGCGCGTTGATGACGGCGCGGGCGCAGAGATACAACTATTCGTGCTTGATGGATGTCCGTGTTGCGTCTGCAAAATTGAAGGCGCTTTGGCCCGCGGTGTGAACTCAAACGTTCCGCACTTTGCTGCCAATGAGGTTTCGCTCAGTTTCTGGAGAAAAACTGAAAACGAAGCCTGATTACGTTTCCTCTATTGTCACTTTTTTCTTATTTTTTCCTCTCTTTTTTGACACTTAATCACTTACTTTTTCGCCCGATGTAAATATCGCGGTTGTCATTTTTAGAAAGTCAGAAAGTCAGAAACTCTCGAGGGTCAGAACATGACTTTTTTTCAATTCGATGTCTCTGCTTTTAAGATGATGTCTATAGACCTATATCTAAAGTTCGTATGTACAGGTCCTATACAACCCGCGGGGTATGTGTTTTTGGCAAACCTAGGGTCAACATGGTGCGGTTTGGATATCCAAGGATTTAAAGAGTGCATTATTCCCTATTCCTCAAAAAGTAACTTGGTTAATATTCTCTTTGAGGCAGAATTCGATAATTTTCGTAACTATCTGGCATCAATTTACGGCGGCCTATTTTGTTTTCGTGCCTTTCATTCTACCGTGTTTTGAATAGGATTTTCTTGATTAGTGGCTTAGACTTTTTTTCTCAGTTTCGAAGAGTGTGATTGATTGATTGGTTTACTCACAATAGTAATAATAAGACTTTCTTCGCCTACAAGAGAATCAATATTTGTCATTGTTCTGAATACTTTTGCTTAAACTTTGAGTGTTTTCAAGACATATGAAACAAATTGCATTGATTGACTGAGGAGGTTTCATCGAGCATATGCAAAGAGCACATTCAAGGGTGGAAAGGCTCCCTTTCTCAACCGGGTGGTTGTTAAAGGTAATTCTTCTCCTCGTTTTAGATACAAATCTCACTCTGTTTAATCCTATGCTTGTCTCATTTCTTTTCCACTAAATTTTCCCATTTTCTCTTTCTTCATTTGTGTTAGAGAACACAAATGAGTTGCGTCATAGAAAAATAATTTTTGAGTCAAGGAAGTGACTTTATTAAACCGAGTAAAATTTTACTTGTAACGACGAAAACACCTATGTCATTATGTCGTATTTTCAGTTATCACCAACATAAATACATCTTCATCTGAAAGTATAACCCTCCGTTTTGACAGCTAAAATTCAAATCTGCATTGTTTTGTCCTAATCTGTTACACTAAAATTTTCCAAACATGCAACGAGGAATTCTTTCTGTGCAAGGAAAAGAAAGTTTTTTGTTGTTGTTATTATGAATGCAACTGTTCTCAATGGGATCACTTGTCTCTGAGAAAAGCAAAAGAAAAAAAAACAAAAACAAAAAAAACAAAAAAGTCAAAAACCAAAAAACCAATGAGCCAAAAAAGCAAAAACCAAAAAAAGCAAGAAATTAAAAAATGTCCACCCAGATCAGATCCACGTTAAAAACGAATGTACTGTCATTTAAACCAAATAAAAACTCGTTAGAATCAAGTATCCAATCCGTCTGATTCAAAAAGCTGTTCGCATTGTTACACATAATAAAAATTCCTTTTTACCCGAGTACGGGGGGCCAACTGCAACTGGTCCGTGAAACCGGTAATAATTCACCGCAATCTTCGTTGAATTTTAACAAACCAGAATAAGACACAAAAGGGACTGTTAGTCATTCTGCAGGAGTCACAGTTACTCAGCGACTACCTTCTCATTGTTCAAGTTTCGGAGGAAACATTTAAATTAATGAACGAACCGCCGAACGGACGGGACCTAACGAAATTAAATAATTTATCATCCTGGCTCCGGCTCAAAAGCTTTACGTTAAAAATGAGAATTTCAGATATTTCGATTTAAGTCGCATTCCCTCTTCTTTTCTCAATCAATCTTTTCCAGTCCCACTTTTTCCTGCTCTTCTTTATCTGTTTTTTGGAGGAGAGTGTACATTTTTATTGAAGGTTGGTAAACAGAAACTAAAAATTGCACAAAATCTGAATGAAAAAAAAGATCGAACATTTTTCTCAAGGTAATAAATATGACATCGGTCATCTGCTGTAAATATGTGTATGCAAAATCACAATATTACGCTACAAGTGAAGATGTAAACTGTTTCGAAATTCGATGGTGAAACTTTCAAACCACGTATCTCGGTTTGCGACGTTGCAGGCTTCCTAACATACTTTATTTTAAATGTAAAACTACTCAACGTCAATTCTTGAGAATTTCGGTGATTTTTTTTCACCGTGAGAAGAGAAATCTGTGAAAACTTCAATGAAAAATGTTGATTTGGTGTTCTTAAAAAAAGAAAATGGCAGTGGAGATTTTTAGTCACCGCAAACGAGCTACGTGGTCTGGTAGTTTCACCGTCTAATTGTTCTTATCAGCCGGGAATTATCTTAAAACTTTTTTCTCTCTTCTTCATGAGTCTTTAAAATGAATGAGGAAATTCATTCATTCGGAATGAGCATGGACGTTCTTCCCAAATCATATCGTTTTACGAAGTTTTAATTTAACTAGGGGGCTGCCGCTGCTCCCCTCGCCATTTTGCGCCCCCACCTCCCGGTTTTCGCGCCTTTAATATAAAACAAGAGGAAATTTATTTATCAAATTTTCTGACCAAACTTCATCATTAATCACATTATTCGAATCAATTTCCCCTATTTTTTTTTAAATTTTAATGTCATGTTTTGATGTACATCTTGATAGTGCACCGTAAAGTTGCCCGTTGCTAAAAACGGGTAGATGAATTTAAAGATCGATTTGATCGAAACTTTGACCCTGGGATTTATAGAACGCCGTTGCAAATTCAAAAGAGAGGGAAAACTGGGTTTGATGGAAGACAAGAAGAAAACTAATATTTTTATCAATATCTATTTTGGTAAGAGTGGGGGAAAGCAGGAAGGGGAGGCGTGCTGGAAAAGAAGGAAAGCCTAGATTGTCACATGCTCAGCGTGACATGTACTCTGCTTTACTAAGGAAAAATGCCGTATAAACATTCGAGAGTTGCCAAATTTCCTCCGGTTAAAATATTATTTTTGAGGAAAGTTATGAATATTTCTCCTAGATGTTTTCAGGAACTTTAGGTAAAATTACGAAAAAGATTATCTGAGGAATTTGAAGAAGAATATCTATAAATTCACTAGGAGATTCGAGTTTTATCAAAGGAAATTCGGCAACGCCTGAAGGCCCATACGGCGTTCTTCCTTAGCACTGCAGTATTACCCTCATGATTTTATAATATAGGGTATGATAAGTCCTACATTTAGAAATATTTTACGCCAATGGGAAACAATGGTGCAGAGAGGCACGTTGAATTCTTCTAGAGAGTAATATATTAATCCCCTTGTTCAAAACGTCAAGAAAAAAACAGCTCGTTTTTAAGGGTAACATTTAAAAAAATGAAATTTTTTTTCATAATATGGCAACTTCGAGCCCGTGTTTGCACTGCTGTGAAACAAATGAGTATCAAAGGAGACCCAACATTTTTCTACATGTCCGCCTGTTTTTATTTATTTGTGCCCGAGTGACGGAGTGAGGGTGTGCCGCACCCTTTTCTGCTAGAGTGAGGGGTCATGCCGAGAACAGCAAGGTAGATTCCATTAAGTCGATACTCGAACCCTTCTCCTGTCTCACGCTTTATCTTAATAGTTTTTTAATCCAGACCGAGAAAATTTTACTTTCCCTACAACTCTGGTAATTCTAATATTTTTAAACGGCAAGCATATCTATTTTTGGTTCTGGTTGTGATTGGATTCAGAAGATGAGTATCAATTTGTCGAAAACATCACTTATTTCCGGTTTTCCGGTATCTCATTTCCAAATCAATACTTTGCCAAATAGCTTTTTTAATGATGGAACTTTCAATCGTCAGCCCGAGGCATGTCCATACTTTTTTAGGTGGATCGATGTTTGTGTGCAGAAAGTCAAGGCTAATAATCCCTGTAGAGTCATTCATTTAATAGGCACATTCCTATCAGAAATATTTGTTCACTTTTTATGATACTTCTCTAATACTGTCATCAATTGTCACAGTTGAAACCAATTAAAATCCGCGGAAGGTAACTTGCAAAACCCCAGATGTAACCCCTTTGGCTGCTAACTAATTGGTGCAGGATTATGGCGCGTACTAAAGTCTTATAATTGTAAAAAGTTTCTGAGTAAGCCCATTAAAAATAAAATGAAAAAGCTTCGAAAGTTGCGGCACTTCCTCAATTGAGCGTCAAGTACTCACATATTTGAAACACTGGGTCACTCTGTATGTTTCTCCAATTGGCACGGAAACATAAACTTAAGTAATAATGAAGCTAGGTAAGCTGTAACAGATAAGATAAAATACAAATACGGTCCAGAGAAAGTTTTAATGAAGATTTGCTGGTAAGTTTTTAACTTTAATGCTCTCCACGGATGTCCATTAAATTCCGGCGCGTGTCTGAAGAAGTTTTTATTGTTATTATTATTTTTAACTAAATCTGTTACGTTAGGACATTCATCTCACCAGTGATTAACTGCTTCCGCAGATATCTTTGCGAGTAAGAAAGATGTTGATTTTCATAGGAATTTAATGAAAAACTTGGGAATACAGAAATTACATACAAACTGTACAGTCACACAACTATACAAACTGACGATCTTAATTTAGATCAAATCGGGACATCTTCAAGATGACAGTGATTCCCGATTAGAGTCTCGTGAAAAAATTAGGCACGTGACTTTCTCTTTAAAAATAAATCTGAGCAAATTAAATATTCAAAAATGTATTAGAGCCTGCTTCTGAGCATCAATTTCATATTTTTCCGAAACTGCGACACTGTTGATATAATTATCGGTAAACCATTCAAGACTGAACTTACCGGTTGGAATTACAGATACATTCGTAATTTATTACCTTACCGACAAGATCTAAGTTGTGTTCATGATACAATTATTCTAATTAGAACTTAATTGAGAGTCAGTGAAAATGAATTCACCAACGTATTGGAGTATTTACAGTCATGGACGTCATGGAGTGGATTCAAGACTAAAGCTTACTCTGCATGGTCCACTTGGTAAGGTCTATACTACATATGTATATTTTTACAATTTTTTGATATAAGCTTACAGATAAGCTTCATTAGTATTTTTTTAATTATTTTTTTTTAAAAAGGCTCATTGTGAATATGACTGGATTGCTTGACACTTTTCATTATGACAACATTAAAGTTCAGAGTATTTTTGCATGGAAAAAATCAACACAAATTTAATCGAATCAGTCAAACTGCATTTTACACAATGCCTAATTTTCTCTCGTTCTATTTTTTCAATAGAGAACTAAATAACTAATCGAGTTTGAACTTTCTGTGAATTCACCCTACATTATGAAGAGAATATACTCACAGTTTACAAGTCTCAGTGTTACTTACTTTTCTGTTAAAAAAATAGAAACTTAGAAAATTAGACAGCGTTTGATGTAGTCGGCCCATTGAAAAAAAAGTTCGGGGTTATCCCCTAAAATTGCGGAACTGCCCCAATTTGTTAGATGATACGGACATTTCCCATTTATTGTGGTAGTACCGCTATGTTTCGGTTAGTAACCTAATTCACTGGAGTATTACAACAATCAATTTGGGTACTATCAGAATTAATTAGAAATTTCCACATCATCCAACAGTTAGGGCTTAACCTATAGGCCTTTTTTTCCGTGCCTGCGGGCCGATTATTGAAATCTATAGACAAAGCTACAGACAAAGAAGACATAAGGAGTAAAGAGCGATCCTATTGGTTGAAATGGGTGGTTCTTATAGACTAAGGGGGTAAATGATGGACTAACTATCGGGTCTCTCGTGGGGTGCCGTTATAGTTAGTCCATTACCCACGTCCTTTGTCCATTGCGACCACCCGCTTTTACCGATAGGATCCCTCCATATCCCTTTTGTCTTCTTTGTCTAGCTTTGTCTATCAATTGGACGCATTTCTGTCAAACGAAACTATGTGCATTAAGAAGTGAGCCCTGGTATGCATGTATTCCTATGGGTCTCAGGGCTCCTGTCTTAATGCACATAGGTCTGTTTGATAGAAATACGTCCAATTTCAATAATCAGCCCGCTGATTCCATCATTCCATCGATCTCTGTCCGTTTGAAGGGCGGGCTGGCGGGCTGCGGGCTCTAGGCCGGGGCTGCCGCGGCGGCAGCGGGGGTGGTAGCCTCGGTGCTAGCGGGGGTGGCGGTGGTAGTGGTGGCGTTCTCGGGGCCCTTGTAGAAGGCGGCGAGCTCTTGGACGGCGGTGGCGACGACGTCCTCGGAGCAGGGGTTCATGTCCCAGAAGGCGCCGTAGCAGCCGAGCATCTCGAAGCAGGGGTAGCGGACGTGGTAGTTGAAGGGGGCGCAGCAGGAGGCGATGGCGAGGGCGCACCTGGCCGGGCCGGGGGCGTCCGAGTTGCTCAGGAACTTGAGGCCGACGTCCTGCGGGGGCGCCGTCCCGTTGGGCTCCGTCCCGTTGGAGCAGGTCCGCGGCTGCACCACCATGAACAGCTCGTACGGGTACTGCTGGAACCCGTAGCCGAAGTTCGAGGGTCGGCGCGGTGGCGAGAGAGGGGTCAGCGGGTTCGAGTAGAAGAACGGGTCGATCGCTGATGGCCCGATGAACCTATCCATCGGCAAAAAACAAGAACAAATTAACGAGTGATCATTCGCGGATCCAGCAAACGGGCAAACTTGCTTTTTCTCCATCTAAACCTGTGGAACTATATCGATTGAAGGGCCCAGGTGCTCCGACAAAAATCGATTATTAAACACAGGTTTAGACAGAGGAAATCCATTGTTGCCAAATTGCTGGATCCGCCCCTGCGAGTGATTCAGTGACCGTGAAATTAACGGATTCATGCTAAAAGGAAAATGTGAAAATGAGTCAAATCGAGAGGAGCAATGGATCTGCGGGCGATTGCTGAAATTGGTAGTCAAATCGATAGACAAAAAAGACAAAAAGGTTATGGAGGGATCCTATTGGTGGAAGCGGGTGGTTGCAATGGTCAGAGGAGGTAGGTAGGAGACTAACTATCGACAACCCATAAGAGACCCTTTAGTTATAGTAGAACCCATTTCAAGCAATAGGATCACTCCATACTTCTTATGCCTTCTTTTTCTATAGTTTTGTCCATCAATTTCAACAATCAGCCTGCTGTTGCACGAAAGAGATAAAGCCGTGTGGATAGGCTTTATTGGTGTGTTATCTGTGTAAATCCGATAGTGTTATCTTAATTTTGGTAACGTTGGGGAATACAGTTTTGACTCATTTAAAATTATTCAGCACAATATTCAATGTCTAAAAATGGAACCTTTGGGCTCTTGTGGCGTCAGCCTCAGCGTCCTTAGATTCCTTTTTGTCCTCTTCACCGGGCGGGATGGAAGTTTTTGGCGGGGAAACCTCGCCCGGAGGAACGAATCCTTTCGATGATGGGTTCAGGAACCAAGACCACGGCGAGGGGTCCTCTCCATCTTTGGGCATCGGGGGAGGAACGAATGGGTTTTCCAGGTCCTCCTCACTTGGTTCCATGAACGAAAATGGGTTTTTCTTGTGGAATTGGTCAGTTTTGAACAATTTCGTCGGTTTCTTCGTGGGTTTCGGCTCGAAATCCTCCATAGCGTCTACCAAGATGACAAACATCGATACCGATAGTATCGACGCCAGAAGCGCCGCACTGTTGGACTGCATTCTGAAACAAAAAATTATACGTCCTCTTAATGATTTTTCACTTTAGAACCCTTTTAAGATGATACATTCTCATGCACCAATAATGCATTCGGTAAAGCTATATACGGGACCAATATTTACAATACGATGTGGGCAACACTATAAAACACTGAGCGACTTGATTTTACGTTGTTTTCGAAAAGAAAGTCGAAGTTTTTCGGATCCTTTTTATCAAAAAAGACTAGGAAATTAAGCTGGACTTGAGGTTTTTTGGCTCTTAATTTTCCTTTAACTGGAAGGCAGATTTTTTACTTTCATGCAGGAAAAAAATTCCTGCCCCCCAAAAAAGAAAGAAATTGGTTTTAGTATAGTAAGTGTAGTATTAGCAGTGGTAGTAGTGGTAATAATAGTAGTGATAGTAGTAGTTGTAGAAGTAGTAGTAGTAGTAGTAGTAGTAGTAGTAGTAGTAGTAGTAGCAGTAGCAGTAGTAATAATACTACCATACTACTGGTAGTGGTATTTTTCCATTTGAAGGGGTGTCTTTAGCAGCTACAAATAGGTATATCAATACATCATATATATCTTATCATTTGCTTAATTTTATTCTTTATCTTAGTCATGTTAAACTTGTTACTAGTTTCAATAATAGTTGTGTCAATTAAAATTGCTAAACGCATTCTAACGCTGCAATTAAGGTACAGGGCTTCTTACAAAAGACAGAGAGAAAGATAAAATGAAAAAAATATAATTTTTAGATTACACAATGTCTGCTGGAATAATACAGAGGGCAAGCAAATATAAAAGAAAGAACTAAAATGAACGACTTTAAAAGAATATGGTGTAAAATTCAAACTTATTTTTAACGTAAACGAATAAGAGCGCATTTAAAAGAACCATAAAAAGTATGAATTTACATTACCATACGGTTGCAACGCTCAACATTATTTTTTAAATAATTATCAAAAAAATATGTGTAAATTTTTTTAAATGCATACATTTTAAAGAGGAAATCAGCCCATTTTATTGAGCCTCTGCAAGTTACACATGATGTCGCTGAGAGAGGCAGCCGGTGAGCCACAACATTCTGCAGGGCAGAAGACCTCAAAATAAAAACCGATTAACTTCGGAGTCATGTTTTTCATCACAAACAAATATGAGCACACTGTCGGCGAAATGAAATACCCTGAGTAAAAATCCGAACTCTCCGAAATGAACTTCGCAAATTCGCGGACGAAAGACTGCGGCCAATTTCTTTGTTTCTCTTCAAGCGAAAAAAAAAGAAAGAAACAACGTCAACCGAAATATTCAGGTTTCAACCCCGCGATCCCGAGACAGCCCGGGAACAATTCCCCACCAAAGATGTGTTTATATGAGTGAAAATGAAAATGCCCCATCTCGGACTCGACGTTTTTCGGGTTACTTGAGAGCGCTGTTGCCGATTCGTCGGTGAAATTCCTTCTTGAAGTAGATTTAAACGTGAAACTTTATTATTTTCCGACCAATTAGGCGGCGGCAAGAGTCGTGGAACGTTCTGGGGGCGCAAATTGAAACAAAGAGTCAGCGAGGTTGCGCGCAGAATGGGAAGTTGCAACGTGGACCCTGTGTAAATGTGTCAGTTGACCTACTATTCAAAATATGAGCTTGAAGAGGACAATTGAACACATCTGTACGCTCGTTATATTCTCCTTTGCCAAATTTAAATCCTCCACTCGGAAGTTTCTTCCGGGTAGGATATGTGTAAACACGCCTCATGTCACCGACAAAAATTTCCGGTGCCTCATTCCATTAACTAAAAATTATTTTTGGTGTCCAAACGAAAGTAAATGACGTCTGCATTACATGAGCATTAGATAGTTAGATGACATTTGTGGAGCATGTCGGCGATTAGTTTTTATGAGTTCACAGCGGGTCCCATAGAGTTTCACACAAGAAATAGAGTTAGGAAACTGACTTATTCCAAGGCAAATCCAGATTTTCAATAATGATTACTCTTTTTTTAGTCGCAAAACGGTCTGTTTCGAATTTTCTTCCACTCTTTCCGATCCAGGACTAATTTGCTCATCGTTGAAAAAAGCAGTGATTACCACCTTTTGAATCCTTCAATCCAAACAGGGTCATTCGATTTATTCCGATTTACCAATTTAAAGTCTGCAATTTTCAACGAAGGACACCCCCCCCCCCCCCCCNTAATTTAAACATTTTTTACATGGAATTAAAGGAGAGATACCGACTTGCTAAATCGAAAACTTTCTGTTAATTTTTTACGAATTTAAGTTGACAAACACGAAGTAACGGAACGTGGATGACATCGCTTGGATACAACTAAACCTGCTCATGGGATATCCTTATTGCGTCGAAAGAAATGAAGGCGCTCTGACTTTCCTTACAGTACAGCGGTGCTGCGAATGCATATATAGTAGCCTTATAATCATGGTAATTTTTTCAATTTAGACGAATAGTAGGAGTTAATTCTCGACTTTGTTGGATGTATTTATGAAACAAATCTCAGCAAAAAATCCAGTCATGTCAACAGTGACTCCAGCCAAATGATATAAGGAAAGCCTATAAAAGGCAACCGTTCCTTGCCATATCCTAAGGGAATGAGATATCATTTTAATGAAAAAAGGAAGTTTTGAAAGCCCTTTTTCAATTTTTAAAATAAAAGAATCCATAAAATATAACTCATCCTTATTGTTTCCTAAAAAATCAATTTCAGCTGCAGAACTCTATATTTTTAAATTTCTTTCTTCTCCCTTCCTTACTCATTTCAACTGCGCCAACTTTCCCAATTGTGTGGTGTTTTAGGTTGAAGTTTTAAAGCACCCTCAACACCCATGCCCTTGACCATCTTGACACCATGACTCGAGTTAGGAAATTTCCCTTGGGAGAAGTAGGATCATATCCTCTCTGAAGAGTCTGAAGTTGAACAGCTATATCCGGTTATAGTTTTTCATGGGAACGTAGACCCTTGGAGCTTCTCCTAATACGCCCATGTCTCTTGTGCGCAAATAAAGAAATCTGGTCGATAACATTTCAGGAATGCACGATAATTTGTACTGCGCAGAGTCTCACATATGAAGGGCTTGGAGGACAAGGCGCATAAGTGCAGTTTTTGCTATTTCAAAGAATACGTGTTTGAAGTTTCGAAATTACATAGATCATCTTTATGGCGGAAAGAGAGTTCACACTGACTTTTTGATACTTAAAAATTCGGATTTAGGAGCGAATTTTCCATAGAACGTGCATTTAGACTAGTTGCATTTGATATCATTAATATCTCAATTTTTTCAAGAACTGCACTTATGCGCCTTATTGTCCTCCAAGCCCCTCATATGTAGTAAAACTTTTTTGAGAAGTCTTACCATAAAACTCGATTCGTCTCCGCAGTGATGTGGACAAGGGAGGGGGGGGGGGGGCCAGGGGCCCCCCCCCCCCTTAGCCTTGTTAATTCTACCTTTTTTTTACTTATGGAGGGTTTGGAGGTCAGACATAAACTATTATCAGGGGCGTACACAAAATAATGTAAATTTACCGTCATGGACCCCCGACACCCTTCCCTTTAAAGGATTCCTAGCTGTGCCACTGCGTCTCCGTATTTATTTTTTTACCAAGACAGAATTTCTGGCAACAGCGTACTACTTGGGGAGGCTCATTTATGCGTCACATACTTTACCCTCGACCTTTACGTCGCCCCACCCCTATTTTTCATGCTTGTTTGTCCCCTTGTATTTTTTCCGTTTTGTTTCTCAAAAACAGAGAAAGGGCATTCAGAGCGCAGACGGACATCGAAGCTGTGTCTAAAAAATACGCAGGTATTCTTTATGTTGTAAAAAAGTTCGTGTGAGGCGCAGAGCGCTGCGTCGGAACTAAGGCAAACCACTCCATTCTGTGGTTTATCTGCTCGGGGTTTATTTGAACAAATGATTTATTGTCCTCGATGGCGGAGGACGTGCTAAACTTTCGCTTCAGCTCAAGTTATACTCCCTTGTTTAGTTTCATGCAGGGACGGAGCCTTTGCTTTTTTACGCTCGAATCAACCTGATATTTCGTCTGGTGTTCCTCGAGAAAAAAGTGTATTCTGAAATATACCAAGAAAACAATATAACTAACGATTGCGCCGTTCTTTCAAGTTCCCTTTCAAAAGGAACAACATGACGGGTATGAAAATAGGTGCTAGAAAATCTTCTGGAATTTTCAAATTAAAATGATCATCTTAAAAAAAAATTAAAAAAAAAAAAAAAAAAAAAAAAGTTTACGCAGATGATAATCAATTTATTAAACCACGTTCCTGAGCCTACGACGTCCAAAATTCCTGTCAGATGTTACATTTCTCTAGGATGACTAATTTAGTGAGCAAAATTAAGTTCATAATTGTTTGCATATTTTCCAAAGTATTCTCTCGATTTTTTCACCCACACGCTCGGTAATAGTATCCTATAATAGAAGAAAGAAGCAGCGAATATTTTTAATTATCAAAATCAAGAAACACGCATTCAAAACTACCTTCGATATTGATCACAATGTTTCATAATGCCGTAACAGATATCATGGTATATCGTCCTATTGACCAATTAATTGAGCTACGATACTGAGTAGAATGAACCGATTTGCAGAATGAACCCTCTTAGGCAGTACTTGATTTCCCATTTTCAAAATGACAGTGAAAGGAATTTTTCAACGTTGAGGCGTGATATGTATGAGTTTTTCTAATCATAAAACAGATGCGCTAATTATAATCGATCAGCATTTTCGCTATAGGCATAATCAGAACTTGAAAAGTAATTTAGATGAACACATCCCGTCTAAAAGTGCCAAAATTTTCTGACTTTGTAGCGTGATATTGAGGAGTAGATCAAACCGCAATGATTGCAGAAGTAGTAGAATCATGGTGGAAACTTAATTGTCAAATTTTGTAAAATTCAATTTCAAATTGGACGCTTGAATAAAACAGTCTGTAGTTAAGCAATTGAAAAATAGCATTTCGCATCGAGACTTACAATAACACTGCAATCGCACAACCCTGTTCAATGTTCCAATGCCTGTGGACTGATTGTTGAATTTGATAGACAAAGCTATAGATACAGAAGACAAAAAGGATACGGAGGCGTTCTATCGGTGGAAGAGGGTGGTCGCAATAATGGAAAAAGAAGGTCTAAGGACAAAGAGGACAAAGAATAGACTAACTAACGGCAACACACGAGACAACCTAGAGTTAGTCCATCATATTCTCCAGCAGTCATAGGGACCACACAGTTCAACTAATAGGATCGCTCCATACACCCTATGTCTTCTTTATCTATAGCTTTGTCTATCAATTTCAATAATCAGCCCGCAGTATCTTTTTGTTTCTATCATTTAAAAGAAACTTCCTGGATAGCTCCTAGATGGAGCTGCTCTTAAGAGCTAATGATCAAAAAGACAGAACTCTGAATGACGAACGAGAATTCGGAGGAATTAAGGTGGAGATGAAATTATTTCCGGCGAGAAAAGCTCTTCGCCGTCTCTCGACATTTTCAAAATAGCTCGTATCGCAAAATTTTAATAAAACGTGACTAAATAATTTAATCACGGCAAAACTTGAGAAAAGCGGTACGGAAACGGTTAATAACTACTGCAAAGGCGCATATTTTTGAGGGCTTCTATAATTCGCTTCTGTCAAGCTAGTCGCTCTGGAATTTCCCCGTCGTGAGGTATCTTGTCGCTGCGTTGCCATTCACTTCGTAGTTAAAATCTATCTCGCGGCCAAAGGATTTTCCATTCAACTTTATTCTTTGACAAATTTTTTAATTATAAAACAAAAAGGTTTGATTGCACTCAGTGGCGTGGTGTGCTTTGCGATCCACCGATTAATTTGCCATTTAAATCTATGGAACAGGATCGGTAAACGAGGTGTTTGCAACGGATCCCTAAATAATCGATTCTTTACCACAGCTTCAAATGGAGAAATATCGATAATCGATCATTCACGCTACGCCACTGGTCACGAGCCCTCCCCACTTCGAAAATAATACAAGACCAAATGATTTTGAATCGAAAATTTATTCGAAAACCCGAGTTATGTAAAAAGTAACGCGAGAATACAAATATTTTTATCAGTGTATCTGAATATTTCCTTTAAAAGTTCATGTTATAACTCGAGGTTAACAATGGAAATGTTGCATGTGGGAGGAATTTGCGATTTGACTGTTTATTCTTCGTAAAAGTTTGCGAGAAACACGATGGTGCCACTGGCTTTCTCTGGAATCAACTCCCAAGCTCAAAAAATGCTCTCAAGTTGAGGCTTATATGGAGGGAATATCCCACGCTATCCTGAGAGTCCACCTCTACATCAAGACAAACTCTCCATGCAAAGATAGGGAGCAAATACATTGACGGGGCTGTCGTGTTTTCAGTTTTGGAGTCCCCAAATAAAGTGGCAGCCCTGCTAATGTATTTGCTCCCTATCTTTGCATGGAGAGTTTTTCATGATGTAGAGGTGGGCTCTCAGGATAGCGTGGGATATCCCCTAAATTCAGGCCTCAACTTGAGAGCTTTTTTTGAGCTCGGGAGTTGATTTCAGAGAAAACCAGTGACACCATCGTGCTTCTCGCGAACTTTTACATAAGAATCAACAGTCAAATCGCGAATTCCTCACACATGCAACATCTCCATTCAGGGAATGTAACGATTTGATGGATTATAGATGATATCACAGGCAAATTCTATATTTTCACCGAAAGCGGCAACATCGAACGGCATCTCCTTGGTCGGTGTGAGCAAAGGGAACTATTCGGTGTTCGCGAACGAATCCGTCCTCTGTCGTCGGGGATGAATGTTCGATGCCGGGCGTGGAGGGTGAGTGCGGAGGACATGAGGGTTGCCCGGCCGCCGCCGAAATTCGATATTCATGGGGTCGAATGAAATTCGTTACGATTTTGCGAATATCATTGGCTGCAAGTTGTCGGAGTCAAGAGAGGAAAGCTCCCGCGACGGGCGACGAGCCGGGGGGTCGAGGGGGGCTGGAAGGGGGGGGGCGGACTCCAGAAAGCTCTTGTTTATCTTTCAACCTGGTGTCCTTGGCTCTTTAAAGACACACACCCTTTACTTTAGTTTTCCCGAGCAATGTTTCAGCTCCACCCTGCGTCTCGTGTTTTGACCCCGTCTGATTATTTTCCGCGCCAAGTTCCCGCTCCTGGAGTTGGAGCCGCGCGCTTATCATTGCACTCACTTCGGATAAACGTATCCGGGTTGTTTTCTTACCCGCCCCGCCCCGCCACCCCAATTCGCCTCATCCTGCACCTCCGCGTCACGCACCGAGTAAAAGGAATCGCGAAAATAGACTAAATCGTAACTCCGTAACTCGATTTTCCGATCCGAGGGAAAACATAACCTCGAATTGAAATTTAACCTCAATCGTGTCAGTTAAATTTCGTGCAGCCAACTGTTTCATGCCGGAGGATTAAAAGGAAAACATCGAATGCAAAAGCAAAATGTTGATAGGGTTAGGAAAAATGGCCTTCGAGGTGGTGGAAATAAAATTAGATCATTTTACCAAAGTTTAGTTGAGTTAGTTTTAAGGTAGCTTCACTCCATTTGGCGCATAAAATATCTAAAAAAACTTCCAAATTAGACCCTTTTGAAAGCACTCTAAATTAAGAAAAGAAAACTGAGTATTAGTAATAGCTAAGCACCAGGAAATGAAAATTAAGGTCAGTATTTCCGATGTGGAATCTCGCGATTCCACCTTAAGGGCGCATTTTCCTAATTCCATTCAGGGCCGGATTTACATACTTGCCGCCCATGGGCCGCCTGTATTTTACCGCCCCCTTCTGATTCGTTTTGAAACATCGATACAAACCATAAATTGAATGTGCCGGAGGAGGAGGGGTGCATAAGACGCGTTTACTCGTGTTGGGCACATTTTTGTGATTGCCTTGTCAACACTGGCAAAAGTTCACAGGACTTTGCGCGAAATTTAAGTTCCATAAACCTATCTCTGTGTGGACAAGGCCTTTCATTTATAAGAAATGAACGAAAAAATTATGAGAGAAAAAACATGAATGTGGTAAACCACATTCATTACTAAAGTAATTTCAATTTCCGCCACCGCGCCAACCACATTGTGTTTGGTTCAGTGCGTGAAGTATCCCTTCAGTCTTGTACGCGCTATGCGTTTCATACCGACCGCGCCGTTTTTGACGCAATGCGTGAAGTATTCGTGCAGTCTTGCAGGCACTATGAGTTTCACGCCAACCGCTGCTGACCGCACTACGTTTGACGCAATGCGTGAAGTATTCGTTGAGTCTTGTAGGAGCTAATATGTCTTTTATGCTGACCGGTGATTTTTATCCGATTAAAATTACCGCGACTAGATCTGGCCAACTAAAACGTGACGAAAACAAGCGCATAAATGATAGGAGGAAAAGAAACTATCAAACCAGACGTACGAATTCACTCCATCTGAGTCTACTTCTGCCGTGCTGAGGAAAAACGCTGTATGGACATTCGAGATTGCCAAATTTCCCCGGAAAATACATATATTTTTGACGAAATTAATGCATATTTTTCTTTGAAATTTTCAGATATTTTAGATTAAATTGCGAACAAAATTTCTGAAAAATTGGAAGGGAAATATTTACCATTTCTCCAAGAAATTTGTAATTTCAGAGGAAATTTGGCAACGCCTGAAGGTTCATACGGCGCTCTTCCCTAGCACGGCAGACTTGCACAATCCAAAATCATCCGGTCCTGCTCTGCCCTCAGGATGACAACATCGAGCACTTCCTTTTTTTGTTCCCATTTAAGAACCGCTTTTCCGTCGGCGGGAGTAACACCCGCACAGCGAAAGGAATTGCAACGGAACGGCACGGCACAATTTATCATTAGTGTGACATTTCTTGGGCGCAAAATGGCACCTCCAGTCGAAACGATACTTCTACGTTCTTGCTCTTAATACCCCGGCTGACCTCCGAGTAATGAAGTTTTATCACTAGGCGCTGCGCGGAGAGAAACTCCGGTAATAAAAACGTCACATTCCGCTGCACGTGCTAGCTACCGGAATCCTGCTCCAACTGCACATGCGGTCATACAGGATCCCTCTTCTCTTTTGGATGCAGCGAGCACATCATCAGTATCAAAAGCTGAGCCCATATTCACTGCGTGTGTTTCTCAATTTCAGTGCTGCCATTTTATTTTATCAAGAGATTCCGAAATGATTCCGATTTCTGGAAACATATTCCAATTTGCCAAAGTTCCAAGAAAAATTCCGGGGTAAAATTCCGAAATACACCCGATCCTAGTTCCCAAGATTGTCAAATTTGATCAAAAAGTCCCTAAATTTGATCAAATTATTGGTCAAACTGGCAGAAAACCGCAAATTTCCAGGAAATTCCGAAAATAGTTGGAAATTCCGGTGATTCCGAAGATTCCGAGAGAAGTTCCGATTATTTAAAAAGTTCCGAATTTTGGAATTATTTCCAGGAAACGGCAGCACTGGAGAAGGATCCACCTATCAAAAGTACTTAAAGGGGGTGGATAATTTTGTTCTTTATCATAAAAACGAATCGGATACCCTTATGAGGTTTATGTCAATAAGTAATTAAAGAAGAGTGTAAATTCAAAACCTGCTAATCGCCATCAGGCGCTCCTTATTACAAATTAAAACTGAAAACAAGAAACTGAAAGAAAAAACCTATTACCTCTGTTTCCATAAATTTTGCTCTTAAATCCATAAAAAGAAATATAATTTTCAGATACCTAGATTCCTTGAATCTTGGCATTGGGTATCTTGAATTTTATATGGAGAGGCTAAATAGTACGCTGTCGTGTTAAGGAAGAACGCCATATAAACATTCGAGAGTTGCCAAATTTTCCTTGATAAAACACTTATTTTTGACGACATTTTATGCATATTTTTCTTTGACATTTTCAGATATTTTAGATTAAATTGCGTACACAATTTCCTGGAAACTTTGGAAAAAATATTCACAATTTTCCCAGTAAATTTGGTTTTTATCGAAAGAAACTTGGCAACGTCTGAAGGCTCATACGGCGTTCTTCCTTAGCACGGCAGTACAGGGACTAAACAACAAAACGCGTCACAAATTGGTCAAGTTTCATGGCTTTGTTTCTCCTCGTCCGCGCTGGGTCGTTGAAGTTCTACGTGGGCTAGAATTTCCACCTCATAACATCTTGCAGAACACCCGAAAGCTTTTAGACTCGTCATAGTTTTCTTTGGGAATTTCTTCCTTCCCAAGGATCCCTTTGAAGTAAATAGAGACCAAGAGATGCGAAACGATGCTACGTGCCGGTGCCCCCGAAGCTCCTTCAATAACCTCCGCCTGGTAATTCACGAATTCTGTAATTTGAAAACTATGGAGTGCATTCCGAAGTCACTCGTTAAATTTCTCATAGCTCAAAGAATGGTCATGCTGCTTCTAAAAATGACACCGAGTGCTATTTTTAAACATTGAACATTTTTTATATCTCTTTATAGTATACCTTCCCTTCCCCTCTCCCAATGGAGGAAGTTCCGTCTTGACAAAACCTTTTTTTCTAGCGCATGTGAAGTCGTCGCACCTCTAACGTAAAGACGTATCTCAATTTTCATGTCAGCCCTATTCTTTACATTACTCCATGCTTCCTGGGGCTCATGTGAAAATAGAAATAAGCTCTTACGTCAGAGGAGAGATTCACTGATACTTAGTCATTTCCTCCACAAAAGAACGTACCTACACTTCAATGTTGCCAAATTCTCTCTTGCGAGTTGTTATTTTAACTGTGGATTCATTACCATCTCCGATTGAAAATTTCACTAATATTTCGTCTGATCTCGTTCAAAAATAAAAAAAAATTAGATAAAAATTTTACGGGTATTATCTTGTAAAAAATCGAAGTGCTAGTGTCGATTTTGCAACCCTTGGAATGGAGTTATGTTCCCTCGTCCGGGAATCGACGAATTGGACTGCATTTTGCAATTTGGAACTATAAATTCTGGCTCTTTTGGAAAAAACACTTATGTGCTTAGGGAAACTAATGGCACATACTTTGTTTTCAAACCGGGCCAGTATTTATAGTTCTAAATTGCAAAATGCAGTCTAATGGGACAATATTTTGCAATTAGGAACGACAATATCTGGCTCAGCCGAGGAACAACATATTTTTTCATGGATTTATGAAGTTTTTATAGATGAGCCAGAAACTGTTGTTCCCAATTTCAAAACGTATTTAGTCCAATTATGTCCAGGTTTTGAGGCAAGGCCTCGGTCCACTTAATATTTTGTATCGGCTATTCAAATCAGCCAAAATTAATTAAGGTGCCGAATGCAAGAGCCTCTGGACGATGAATCGTCAACATAATGAGTTTTGCCGAAAAAGTCGAATCTCGGATGGTAGTCGATTTGATGGTCGCAGAGCGGAGGTCATTTGCGGCAGTTGGTGTTTCGTTGAGCGGAGATTATGCGAGGGTAGCGCTGCTGTGCTAAGGAAGAACGCCGTATGAACATTCGAGAGTCTTAAATTTCCTTCGATAAAATATTCATTTTTAAGGAAAGTTATGAGCATTTTTCTTTGAATTTGTCAGGCTCTTTAGGTAAAATGGACCACTAGATAAGGTACGAATTTCAGCATTCTGATACATGATTCTTAACCAAAATTTTACGTAAAACACGATGCACACAACGAAAATTACCGAAATTAACTCCTTACGAAGATATTTAATGATTCTTAATGCGTGAATTCAAACCACCCGCTCATGAAAACACAATGCTCTGCGTGATTCACATCGCGCGCTAAACGTTATCATGACAGTCTCTGCGATATAAAAATCTGGCAACCTTAATCTTGACGCTTTGGCTCAGTTATAGCAAATTGTTAATAGTTTGAACAACACATGATGGGAAATGAACATTGCTCGATTGAGAAGCTTGCTGAAACCGTTGTAGTGGGCGATTTGACTCACGTAGAGTTATGAGTTTCTTGTGAGCGGGCAGTTCAAATTCCTCGTAACTAATGTGAAATAAAAACGTTAATTTCTTCGTTAGGAGTTGGTTTCCGTAATTTTCGTTATGTGAATCGTTTTCCACGTGAAATTCTGGTTAAGAAACATGTATCAGATCGCTTAAATTCGTACCTTGTCTAGTGGTCCATTGCGAACAAAATTATCTGAAAAATTGGAAGAAATATATTCATAAGTTTACCAAGAAATGCGTGTTTTATCAAAGGAAATTTGGCAACGCCTGAAAGTTCATACGGCGTTTTTCCTCAGCACGACAGAGCGCACCTACATGCCGAGAGATTTAGGAACAGAGTTGTGGCGATCTCGCAGATCTATGATGTTATACGCATTACATAATTTCGGTAATTTTCGTTTGAGGTCATGATCAATGAGATCCGCTATGAGGCCTCGGACGGAACGAATACCACCAATTACCTCGCCTCGCCGCAAACGAGTCGTTTACCTAAAAAAAGGAGACCGCTCGCCGAAAACTGATAAAATTCGATATTCATTTCTTTAGTCCTCGGGTAAGACATCGAAAATAGAGTACCTGTATAGACAGAGTATGGCCATTTCTGTGCCGGTTTTTCATTGGTCGCGAGAAAATAGGCCGACACGATGTTCTTACGGCCGTAAATAAACAAACAAAATGGCCGTTATCAGCAAGCAAATTTGAGGTTATGCACATCTCACATCCTCCTGTGATAAAGGCGCGAAAGGCAATTTAACAGTGTTTTCATGTGCGACAAAAAACGACCATTGAGCACGAGAGAGAGAGAGAGGGACGAATGCATTGGCGGATCCAGCAAATTGGATTTTATTTTTCTCCGTTTAAACCTACGGAAATGTATCGATTCTTGGAAGGGCCAGGTGCCCTGGCCAGAATCGATTATTTAACGTAGGTTCAAATGGAGGGAATCCGGTGTTACCAAATTGCTGGATCCGCTTCTGGACGAATGGAACTAAATCCTGAAACAGATGAAAATATATGTTGCAATGGCAGGCCCACCATTCCCAGAGAGGCCTGAAAGTGAGTAAACTTGTTCCTGTTTTTTTTATTTCCCTGTCCCCTTTCATTTTTCATCTTTCACACAACTTTAGCTGCAATTAAAAAATGGATTGATGGGCAGTGACTCCTCATTACTCGGTGCCCGTTTTTCACTCTGCGTCTGGGCAAATGAATAATTCATAAACAATGTCCTCTCATGCATAATCTGAAACGCGGACGCGTGCTCAAAAATAATGGAGGCATGAAACAAAATTGGGATTTTATTTCACCCTGTCCCTTGAAATGTAGATGCATCAACGAGATTATGCTCTGAAAATGTTTAAGCTCTAGTGGGATCATAATCACGCTCATAATCAGAGGAACGTTTTTTATTTTTATAATAAATCAGAATTATTTCAGTTAAAGCTTGAAAATTATACTCGCTTTGTTTAAGTATCAAACCACCCAAAACTCTTGATTCCTGGTGGAATCCCAATAATGACAGTGGCTCAAATGGACCGCATTGAGCAGAATGGAACCAAGCCACACCAGCTAGGTATTGCTACATTTAATCGGGCAATTTAATTTTTTTCATGAGAACGGTTGTGCAGATTTTTGTCAACAGTGACTTTTCTACGAGGCAAATTCCCTAAAATGTTCAAAGGAATCCGCACAAACTTTCTCTTGTAAAAAATGAAATTGCCCGGTTACATTTGGCCATAGCTGATGTGGCATGGTTCTTTTCTGCTGAACTCGATCCAAATGATGTGTGCATGCATCAGCATCCACATAACTATTCTGACCACGAATATTTGCGCATATTGATTCCACCCATCTCAGCACTTAACGTACCAATACTAAGCAAACCATACTGTGATGAGAGGAGAAATTATGGGAATGGGAACTAAAGGAAAAATCAACCACTGTTATCATACTCGATGACCTAGAACTTAAATCCTATGTACGTATCTGACATACAATGTAACATACAATGTAACATGATATTCAATTTAACCCCGTCATTAAAGCTCTGAATCACGGTCTATCCATTTATTTAAATATTTGCACCGGACAAAAAGACATATTATCACTGATCTATAGTAAACCTTAGTTGGTGCTGCACACCATCAGCAAAAACCATATCACAAACATTGGTTAGTATCACCAATATTGGTTGGTATCACCAACATCGGTCGGTGTAATGAGCCAATTTGGTCGGTTTACAACACGAAAGTGGTCAATTTACAGCACCAATCGGGTTGACTGGATAAAAATCAGACCAAAAATCAGTGCCATTTGGTGCAGAAAACCGACTTTTTCCAGTGCGCAAACTCTCAGAGTTAAAATTCGGCAACCGTTTCTTGCACCGGGGCGCAACCGGGAGGATTATTTTAATGGCTCATTGGGACGTATTTCTGCCAAACGGAACTATGTGCATTAAGACATGAGCCCTGAGACCCATAAGAATACATGCATAACAGTTCTCACGTCATAATGCACATAGTTCCGTTTAACAGAAATACGTCCATAGTGCTTAAACGTTAATAACGTGGCGCAGATGTTGATTCGAACATGTCGCTTTAGTTCACCCGCTGCTCGGACGCCAAAGAGAGCCACACACGCCAGTGTAGCGAGGCGTAAATGATCGACTATAGGTAATTTTCCGTTTGAAGCTGTAGTAAAGAATCGATAATTAAGGTATACCCTGATAATCGATCCTTTTCCATACGTTCAAACGGCCAATCAATCGACTCATCGCACCTGGCTCACACTCGTGCGCCCGACCTCCGTATTACAAATCTCCCGATCCGACACATGCGCGAGCATATCGCTTATCAAATTTTCCGGTTGATTGCCGACTGATTGTTGCCTAGCTTTCAGGCGCAGAATTTTGGACAACCCCGCCGTCTGCGGCTTTTTATGACCGCCCGGTCACTTCGTTCGCAAATTGCAGGACTTTTGTTTTGCACCCCCTACCGTGTTTATTTCAATAGTTCTCCCCCCGGGTTCGAGCGCTTTTATTCCTGCGGGATGTAGTGAATGGATGTCGCGGAGGGGGAGGGTGGTGAGAGGGGGCGGGGAGAGAGAGAGAGTTAGTTAATCTGGGTTGTGTCGTTCGCTTCGGTTTTTGGTGCGCCCTTACCACAATCCAGTGAATTTGCACACACCGGATCAGACAGAACGCTTTGACGCTTTTCCCCTATACTGCCGTGCTGAGGAAAAACGCCGTATGAACCTTCAGGCGTTGCGAAATTTGCTTTGATAAAACACGAATTTTCTGATGAATTTACAAATATTTTCCTCCCAATTTTTCAGGTGATTTAGTTCGAAATTTTACCTAAGGATTCTGAAAATATAAAGGAAAAATATTTACAACTTTCCTAAAAAATAAACATTTTATCGAAGGAAATTTGGCAACTGTCGAATGTTCATACGGCGTTCTTCCTTAGCACGGCAGTATACTCCATTAATTAAAGCCAATAATATCCACTGAGCATCTGCTCTTGAAATCTCAGGTTTATGTTTTTGTCACGAACATCCGAATGATACAAGTAAGGATTATGAGGAGATTTTAGTCACGCTGAGGAGAATCATCCACTTTTTAATGCTATTAGTTTATTTTAGTGTTACTTGTATTGAGCGAGTATTGCTTTCATAGTCGTTTTACTGCAGAAAAAGTGTGGTCGGCTAATTACTGGCGTTTCTATAAGTTTTGGACTGACGTAGACGATTAAAACGGAGACAGAGTTCTGGACACACTAACGAATTTTTAATTTTCAATTCTTGAAATGAGTTCTGGGGAAAGTTCAATGGATCTGATTTTCGTCGAGAACGTTTTTCTTTTGGAGGCATTACTAATTCCCTCTTTAATACGAATTCCTCTATATCCGGTCTGGTCTATTAAGTTGATCCTCACGGGAGCCTTCACAAGCTTGAAACTGAGAAACCAATCAAAAAACGGCACATCAGGCATGGCAATATTCTGTCTGCACGGATACTCCAACTACTTAAAAAAAATGGTAATGCTAAAATCACTAGACATTATCACAGCTGTAAAAGGTGTAGGGGGTAGGTTGCGCTCGATTAAGTTCATGAATTTGGATAGATTTTATATAAAATCGCCATTTGAAGAATTTTCTTTTGTTACAGTTACAAAACTGAACTAAATTTAGAATAATCATTCTACTACACAGCTCTCCGTTAGCCGTGTGCATTCGACTGCTCCATTCGAAGGTCGAATAAAGCGATTAATTTGAGTGAAATTTAAGTTAATCGGTCAATTAAAGCTTTCTGGGAACAGAGAGAAGTATCACGAACAGTTCAGGTGGCAGCAGGAAACGCATAAATTTTGGGCCAGTCGTCGAGTCAGAGTTGTGGGAGTCGTAATAAAACCACTGAAAAATAATAAAAGGAGCTACTAGAGCTAGTGGAATATTTTGCCCTTGGTCCAATGAAAACAAAGAGGAAAATGGGTGCAACTTTGTACACCGAAAGACTGATGAAATCGTAGCGGGAAAATTGAAAGAAATAGAGCATTTACGACGAAAAATAAGTGCTTGTTAATTTTCATCTAAAGATTTGGTAGAGTTATTTGCAGCTGACGTTCATAGCGTTGAAAAAAATGTAAAATTAGTTTCTCTCCCATCTTAGAACAAGAGGCTCAACATGAGCGTTTGTTTTACAAACAAACATGCCTATTCATATTCGTTGATCATTCAATTTCACAGTTATTCAATGACCTCGTGGAGGTAACTGTCATTCAAACCTAAGGAAGGCGAAAACCATTTCGACAGGGTTTAATAAGCCCCTATCATAGCGTTCAGCAGTCGGATTGCAATATGTAGTCACATTGCATTTTTACCAGGAGAATCTTGGAAATTTCCAACTGAAAATTTCCCTGATTTTTCTACTGATCTCTTTCAAAAACCAGAAAAAATATCGGACCGAGAATGCACGAAACATTCCTGTATAAAATTAGATAGTTTGAGTCAATTTTGCAACCTCGGCCCGAGATTACGTTTCTTCGTCCGGTAAAAGACGAATTCTCATCCCACTCGTGCAGGTTCATTCTGCCATGCTAAGGAAGAACGCCGTATAAACATTCGAGAGTTGCCATATTTCCTTCGATAAAATGTTTATTTTTGAGGAAAGTTATGAATATTTTTCATTGAAATTTTCAGGAACTTTTGGTGAAATTGCGAACAAAATTATATGAACAATTGAAAGAAAAATATTCCTATGTTTACCAGGAAATTCGTGTTTTATCAAAGGATATTTGGCAACGCTTGAAGGTCCATACGGCGTTCTTCCTTAGCGCGGCAGCATTCAGGAATGTAACGACTCCGAGAGGCGCGTGTTTCATGAAGTCGCGGAGGCCATTTTTGGCACGCGTAATAATACGTTATCATGCGTATCCAGAGAGTCTGTTAAAGCCGTAACAAAATACCGAAAAAAAGGGGATCGCTGCGGCACGGCATCCGGATCAGGGATAATCCGGGTGATTTCCCGGAACGGAGTTTAGCGGTCCGCGTTTCTCTCCAACACAGGCGCTTTTCACTTGTTTCTGCCCCGCCACATATGAAATTACGCATTTTTGTCCGCTATAACCGCCGTACAAGTCACTAAATTCCCCTGTCGACTTTTCGGAAGGGATTTGAGCCCAAGCCTCTTTTTTATCTCGCTGCTCCCCGCAACCCCGCCCCCCCTCGCTCCCCTCCCGAGGGGAGGATCAAACTGTACGTTTGGGAGATCTTGTTCCTTTCGGATTATGCCCGGAAAATCCGCCCAACAGAGTCTGAAGTCCCGGCATTCTTTCTCACGGTATTATTAAGGCGAGCCGTTGCAACTGTAATCTTCTGGAAGACGCTCACTGGCTTTTACAAATATTTATGGTCCAATATTAGTGACGAAAGCACATTTCGATTTTTTCCCTCTCCCTCTTTCAGACGTATAGACAACGTCTCACCTGTTTGATCGCCTAATTCGTGACCTGGGAGGTCTATGATTGGTCGGAAAATATACGGGAGTTGTCCGATTCCGCCCCGAATGAAAAGAGCCCCAAATTTCCATTGCCCGATTCCGTCCCGCGGTAAGATAATTTCAGATCGACCTTTACGATAACATATGGTTGATTGGTAGATACGTTTATTCGGTGCTTTCAGCTGTAGTTCCGGAAAAATCCACCACGTCGCGCTGCTGAAATCCGGTTCCGAAATCATTGATTATTTAAATATCACGATAGATATATTAAATTCTACATAAGTTCTAGCAGCATCCGTCTAAAATGCTTAGAAACAAACGTGAGCTTTGAAAGTTTAATGATAATAGCTATAACTTGATCCCAGTTTCTCTCATGGAATATCTGTAAGTGCGAGAGAGGGAGCTCACGGAGAGAGAGAGATATCTGCAACTGCTGAGAGCGGTCAATCGCGATTGGTTGCATCAAGGTCATCATGCTCAACCCTACTTTTTTCTGGGATCAAGCTTCAGAGCTTCAGAAATTACTTTATACGTCTTTGTCAATGCGAAGAATAATGTTATGGCTAGAACTTATGACTCTCCGATTTTAAAAGCAATTCTTTTAACTTTCATAAATGCTCAAGGACTCACGTTGGGCTGTACGGACTCTAATAGCGTGAAAAAAAAACTCTAAAAAACACAATGGATCTAGAGTCCAGACTTTTGAAAACATTGAAAAGAAAAAATTCTCTTGATTCAATCGGATTTTTGCCTAAATCAAAAGGAAATCCGCTCAAATTAAGAGGCTTGGTTCTTGATTTAAGCGAAAATCCGACTGAATCAAGTGTATTTTTTCTTGTCGATGTTTTCAGGAGTCTGGATAGTAGATCCAATGTGTTTTTTTTCCAGTGTGGATCAAGAAATCAAAACACAGCGGTGGCGCTCCCTGTGCGGAAAAATTTCTTACTAGGCACCGCTGTAGATTCACCTTAAGCATAGATAAGTCCGACTAAGGCTGCGAGGTCTGGCGTTTCGGAATGATTACGTCAATGAGCGGTGGTGAGCTGACGTGACAACACGGAAACCAGGGGCGCAGCGAGAGCCAATGGGAGGGAAGAGGGTAAGCCCCATCCCATGGTTTAAGTACCCTTTAATTTCCCGAAACAGTTGATCTGTGAAATCACGTTATCACAATGAGCGGCCCCCGTTCCCGCTGCTCTGGCCAATCGGATTCGTCCGCGGCAGCTGGCCGCTCCTCGCTTAATTCAAGGCTATGCCAAAGCACCGGTTAGCGATTCACAGTTGCATTTCACGCCGAAATCAGCCGCGGTTTCCGTTAGATCACGCTGAGAGGAATATGATGTAATTTTTAAGATTTATCATTAGGTTATCGACCATATCGATTTATCGATGGGCACACATTTTTAAGAGCAACCCGAGACAACACTGGAAAAAAAACAAAACAAAACAAAAAAAAAAACATTGGATCTAGAGTCCAGACTCTTGAAAACATTGACGAGAAAAAATGCCCTTGATTCAATCGGATTTTTGCTTGAATCAAAACGAAATCCGCTTAAATTAAGAGGCTTGGTTCTTGATTTCAGCTAGATTCTGATTGAATCAAGGGTACTTTTTCTTGTCGATGTTCTTAAGAGTCTGGACTCTAGATCCAATGTGTTTTTTCTAGTGAATGATAACAGTGTAAAACACAAGGAGGAAAACGGGAAACAAAGCTAAAAATACACAATTAATAAACCCGAGACGTTTCGACCCAAAACTGAGTCATTTTCAGTCGGAAACAATGACAATTTTAAAAACAACGATAAAAAACCTGAGCCCTACACGATGGTGGCCGGGATCTGAGAAAAAGAGAAAATTGATCAACCACCATGGCCACTACCATGTAGGGCTCAGGTTTTTTATCGTTTTTTTTTTTTTAATTTTCATTGTTTCCGACTGAAAATGACTCAGTTTTGAGTCGAAACACCGCGGGTTTATTAATTGTGTATTTTTAGCCTTGTTTCCCGTTTTCCAACTTGTTTTTTCCACTACATCGATGGTCAAGGTGCGTTACTACGTGTTCCCGTTTGCGATGTTGCAGGTTTCATATTATACTTCATTTTTTTTTCCATCGAAAAAGTCAGCGTAAAATATTGAAAATTGCCATGAAATTTCTTTTCGGTCAGAAGAATATATTCTGTATGAATTTCATGCGACGAAGTTGGCTTGTTTCTCCTCGAAACAATAAAAAAGAAGCGGACAATATGAAACACCGCGGAGGAGATGAGTGCCGCACCGTGTTTGGCGCAATGCGTGAAGTATTCACGCAGTCTTGTAGGCGCCATGCGTTTCACGCTGACCACACTGTGTTTGGCGCAATGCGTGAAGTATTCGTGCATTCTTGTAGGCGCTATCCGTTTCACGCTGACCGCAATGAACGCACTGTGTTTGATGCAATGCGTGAAGTATTCGTGCAGTCTTGTAGGCGCTAATATGTGTTACATGCCGATCGCCGCGCCGAGGCCTTTTCATTTCAAGTCCTCGTCATCATTGCTCTCTGCACTGAGAAAAAACTATGGCTTATAAACCTATTAGAGGTAAATATGGAACACCACTAATAGTAGTACCTCTACATATAATAATAGCACATATACCTTAGTTATGGTCTCTGTACCTTAATTAGGTACAGAGACCATAGTATGGTTCACAGACCGAGAATCAGTAGTTTATTTACGACTATTATAGGTGTTCCATATTTACCACTAATAGGTTTATAAACCATAGCTTTTTCTCAGTGTGCGCCACGCCGTTCCAGGCCATATTGCGTTTTTGCTTTCTCTCTTAACTCGACTACTTAAAGGTGCTGTCACTTAAATCACCGAAAGACGATATAACTAGAAATTACTATACTCTCAGGAAATGAGAGATTTTGTCGCCTTTTCTCGTTTGCAATTTTGTTTCTGAATCCGATTTTTTTTTCATACCTACTTTTAAAAAAAATGCAAAATTTGCCGCCATGAGCCGCGGCCCATGTGGGTCAGGTTTTGGTCAACCCTTACTTACCCACCATATTACTTACGAAAACTCGGAGACGTTCGTGATCGCCTCAAAAATGAGCACTTCGCGTCATTGGTCTGACGTAAGTTACAACTTGGCTTATGGCCTAATACCCCTCTTCTCCCCATCGTAATGTACATATCAGCCATTCATAGACACATCCTACCTCTTTCCCCCCTCACCTAGGATCGGTATAGTTGCATTCAATCGTCTCAATCGCACGTCTCATTTATAAATTCATGATGGCAGGCTTGTTACACGGTCCAATGACATCATGAGTTATAGGGAAATCCCGCTGACATTGTGAGATAACGAGATCTAATCTCCATGATCATCACATTTTGCTGAAAAGGGAAGAACTTGGGAACCCTAGCTTTGCTTCCTCGTTTAAAAATTAAACTTATCGATAGAAATTATCAAATCAAAGTAGACATAATTTACCATGAACCTAACAGTATTTTTTTTAAAAAACTTAATGTAAACATAGGTAGTTTATTGAGTAGGCGAGTTTTTAGAAACATCAAGTGAAATAAAAAAAAAGCGTTAGAAAGTGTTCAAATGAGAAAATACGCTCATTGTAATTTTGATGATTTCAGTTGAAAAAATTCCTATTGTAATATCCTCAGTGAAGTAAATTTTAGTAGAGGTATCATAATCTGCGGTTTCTCTTTGAGAGACCATATGGTACTTCTAATAAACCAATCTCCTCTCGAAATATGTAACAACCTTCCGCCGTCGGTTAGTGTTCTAGCGAATCACTGATTTTTTGTAGAATTTGCATCCTAGTATATGTATATTGAAAACACTTTAAGAGCTCACTATCAGCTAATTAATGCTTTTGAATCTAACATATGAGTTCTTGATGTTTTAAAGGAATCATGTTTTGAGACTGAAAATGTTCTTTGCTTTGTAAAACGCATTTAGTCACCAGTTGAGATGCTGAGTTATAACAGCACCATGCTCTTTATGTGAGAAACTACCGAGTTGGAGTATATACATATGTGCACTATGTGCACAACTAGACTTTGTAAGTGTAGAATCTCAAAGATATTTCTCCCTCAAGCTTTAGTGTGTTGATACATAATGTAAGAGGCTGGGTAAGTGCAGATTATTTCCAAGCCACGGCTTAGTAATACTTTTTCGGCAGAGGACAATGGGGCTTGAGTAAAGGCCGTACATAAATTACTGAGAATCGTGAGGATTATTTATTCACAAAATCTTTGGTTCAACCGTAATTAGCGCGGCTGGACGCGATAAACCACGAGCCCGCCTTGCCAAATCGCAATCACCTCCCTAATACTATTTTACGATGTTTTTATGAACCTTAAGACCAGTTAATTTATCTCGGTCAGCGGGCTGATTGTTGAAATTGATAGACAAAACAATAGACAAAGAAGACATAAAGAGTATGGAGCGCTCCTATTGGTTGAAATGAGTGGCTCCTACAGACAAAGGGAGAAAATGATGGACTAACCATAATGTCTCTCGTGGGTTGCCGTTGGTTAGTCTATTGCCTACCTCTTTCGTCTATTGCAACGACCCGCTTCAACCAGTAGGATCCTTCCTTATCCTTTTTGTCTCCTTTGACAATCGCTTTTGCCTACCCATCAATTTCAACAATCAGCCCGCAGTTCCTTTTTATCAATGACAGCCAACAGAGAACCAAAGAAAGAATGGTAAGGAAAGCACAAAATACCTGCAACAACGTTCCTATTTGAGACGTTTTATTTTACCCAAAAACAAAGGATTGCAAAGTAAATCTTGAAAGGATTAAAACAAAGGATCATCATTATCTGAACCGTCAAACAATTTGTGTGAATATCCACATCAAGGACGGATCAATAGAGTTGCTTAGATCAATTTTGCGCGAGGGCTTCTTTATAGAAGTTCCCGTTTTCCGTTCCTTAGAAGAAATGGAATTTTAGTCTTCAGTTAAGTCGCGCAGAAATTGCATACCACAAGTACAAAAATTATATTGGGTACTCACAATCAGTTACAGGGGGGAAAAAGTACACTTTTAAGGAACACCTCTAAAGTTTTTTCTAACGGTGGTGTGACTTTATCGTTGCAGAAACGGAAAGAAAAAGGAAAACAAGGATGGATATGAATGAATTGGGTCTTTAATTAAATATTTAAATAATCATCGCGAACGCCCGTGAATTTTCCTTTTCAGTGTATGAATTAAGGGAAATAAATTCCGAGGGATAGGAGATCCTGCCTTTAAATAATGTCAGGATGGGGGATTCTGAATTTCAGTCTCTGTGTGAGGGGTTGACAGAAAATTAATCTCTTCCTTTTCAGAGGGCTTTTCTCTTATGATATGATAATGCACATATTTCTGAATCATCATTTAAACTGAGATTTGTTATTTTGAACTATTCCATATAATGCGCCATTGCGTAAAGCTTTTCCGCATTTGGACGCCGCTTTGATTAGTTACGATTTAAGTTACTTGTCATAAAAATCTCGATAACTTTCAAATTCGTTGTCTTATCGACATTTCAGAGGAAGTAAATTGACACGAAGGAGGCATGTGGGTTATACACACTGCTATTCTGCTTTCAATTTTCGAGGGCGGCCAAAAACATATCCTATGCAGCATTACTTATTTATTTGAAGATATGTGACGTAATGACTGGAAGCTCACATGAGGGGCTTGGAGGACAAGATGCGTAAGTGCTGTTTTTGAAAAAATTGAGATATTGATGATTTCAAGTATTTAGTCGTTATGCAAACTCAGTGAAAAATTCGCTCCCAAATACCAATTTCTCAACATCAAAAAGTCAGTTCAATCTTTCTTTCCGCCACAAGGATCCGTGTAATTTCGAAAGTTCACGTTTTTCTCGAAATAGGTAAAACTGCACTTATGCACTTATGCGCCTTGTCCTCCAAGCCCCTCATGTCAGTTGAAAATGTTGAACTTCACCCAGAGAATTCGAAACCATTTCTTTTTTCGTATTCAAGTCCTCATGATTGATAATATAGATGTAAAATATTGAAAAAGTAAATCACTCCCGAGGTTTTTCGAGGAAGAAGTGCCTATTTTCAGTGTACACGTAGACAACGGCTCTGAGAGCTTTTCGCCAACCTGATTTATCCAGGAGTTCGGCAATGCTGCACCGCGGACTGAGGTTCGAACTGCAGTTTAGACCAGCCCTGTGCTAGTTAATGGATTTTGCCGCCACGCATAGCATTCTCCGTTGCCTTGGTAACGAGTTACTAGCGTCGATTCATCTGTTGGTATTGTTGCTCCAGTTTGGGTTCATCCGACCCCCACCCCTCTCAACCCCCTCTCGACGCCCCCCACCCCTGGGCCCCAACACCACACTCGCGAATATCGCGAACCTGGCAGCTTGAATGCCTCTTATCGCGACTTGCATTTTTCATAGCCTTTCATTTTTAAACGATCTTGTCGAGTCTTCTAAACGAATGTGCTCCGCGTTACCTCACTTAGATGGATACATGTTGTAACGCATGTTTGAGGTTCCTTCGTGAAGACACGCTGGGTCAATAAACCTTGTTTCAACAAAATAAGTGTTTTGATTTAAGGGCTTTGAGTTGAAGAAGAATGGTGGACCCTGGAGTCCCTTTATACTGAGAGTCAAGACAACGTGAATCCTTTTCTGATTGGTTCCCGTATTTTAGGCCTCTACAGTGTCACAAACGGGAATAAATCTTACATTTTCACCGATGATTGCAAAGATTATAATTTAGAATGGACCGGGGGATGAAGATGAACTTGTTTCACGGGGGAAAATCCCAGAAGTTGCATATTCCTGCGATTTGACGTTGGATCAAATCCCATGAAACGTCCCGTGGAGACAGGGCCTAACAAAATTCAGTACTTTTGGTTTTAAATGAACCCACTGCTTCAGCTTTAACAGCAAAATTCGTCTTGTTAATACTGAAAAGAAATCGATAAGAAAGCAAGTGCGCAAACATTGACGTTAGTTCAGACAAAACAGCAGTATATGCACATTATTTAGCGAGAGGGCTGTAGTTTTCGGTAGAATGATACGATTTTTTGCATGCCTCCAACCTTAAAATGTGTTCGTTGTAAGTACGAAACGTCACTACGGAAGTATGCAGAACACGGTGTTTAATGCTGTCTTGCCTAACTTGAAATGAACAAGTTACTTGGGACAAATCCTATGAGACTTCCTGTGGAATCAAGGCCTAAGAAACTTGAATTAGAACATTTTGGCGATAATGCTCTCATGAGTAACACGCATAGACATAAAGACGGAGCGTTAGAGGGAGAAAATTAAGCCACCTCTCCTATTGGTTAGAGCAGCAGAAAAACTAATTTTATCTGAAATTCCTGTAAGATTCCTCCTTGTTACCAAGTCAAAATAGGTTTATTATAAAAATTCACTATATCCCACCTTTATTTATTTGTTCGTTTTAGGCAAATAAAACGAGATTACAAGAAGAAATGTGGAAAAATCAAGAGGAAAAATTCAAATCAAATTTCATTTCCCGCTCATGGATTCACAGCAACTTTCTTTAAGATTCCTGCTTGTTGCCAAGCCAAAATAGGTTTTTCATGAAAATTCGCCATCCCAACTTTATTTATCTGTTCGTTTCAGGCATTTAAAATGAGATTTGAAGAAGAAATATGGAAAAATTAAGAGGACAAGTTCAAATCAAATCGTATCCCGCGCATGGATTCTCAGCGCCAGAATGGCTTCACTTCTTCCCCTTGCCTTTAGATACGAGCACTCCGTCTTTATGTCTTTTGCAACACGGCAAGATAGGTCTCTTCTTCCCAAAGTACCTAGTTTAGACGAAACGTAGCCGAAATTCAGGCGCTTGGAGTGACAGAGAGCTGAGAGGACTCTCACTCTCAACCGGTGATGTCTCTGTTCTGTCGTGCTAAGGAAAAACGCCGTATGAACATTCGAGAGTCGCCAAATTTCCTTCGATAAAATGTTTATTTTTGAGGAAAGTTATGAATATTTTTCTTGACATTTTCAGGAACTTTAAGTGAAATTGCAAACAAAATTATCTAAAAAATTGGAAGAAAAATATTCATAAGTTTACCAGGAATTTCGTGTTTTATCAATCGAAATTTGGCAACGCCTGAAGGTTCATACGGCGTTTTTCCTTAGCACGGCAGTGTTCTGAGCTATGCCACATCTACTTAGCGTAGTGATGCATGAATAAATAGTTGGCGACAGCCGGAAATTAGGCATGCCCCACGCCGACACCGCGTCCCGACGCCCGGCAAGGAATGGGAATGGGTCTTGCTCACAATCGAAGGTAGCGCGGGTCGCGTGCCGGAAATCGCGTGCACAAACCGACTCCACCATCCATCCGACTTGTTGCGCTGTGGCTGTGGTCGGTGCCATCGTTCCGTTTCTCACTCTAATCATCACCGCCGAACACACCGAAGCCATGATGTATTGTAAAGTGCTTTCGCAGGGAGAGAGCCACCATCAGTGGATCCATTTCTGATTGGCTCAGACATCTTAAGCTTCTTGAGGTGGGTCGCCCAAGCTTTCGGGCAACGCATTCTGGCGAAGATCGATATATCTCAAATTGTAACCGTTTTTGGGAAAATTAAAATTTTAGATTGTAGATTAATCATTACGGAATGTTCCCGCCAAATATTATCCAATCTTATCAAAATCTAAGAAAAAAAATAAAAGAATTGTTTCCATCTTGCAACAAATTTCAATGTATCGGTGTAAATGGTTACTTGGAAACAGTACTTTTCATTTCGTTTTAAGATTTTGAAAGATGATTTCTGCAAAAACATTCCTCAATGATTTATCTGTCGACTGAAATAGGATACCGACAAAATAATCCAGCGAAAGGATAAAATTCTAAATAAATTATTTTCACCCGAAATGCAGAGCGCAAAAGCTTAAGATAAACCTTAACCTCAACGATGAAAAGAAAAAAAAAAAAAGAAAAAGAATAAAAGGCGGACATCACATGCAGATGATTTTAAATGAAAGAGAATCAAGTTTTTATTTGCTTTCATCACCTTCAATTTTACTCAAGTTCAATTTTCAGACGTATTTACTCAGTTTTAACACCAATTTCGTGCACTAAGTTCGAAAACAACTTTTCGACTTAGATTTCTACATGTTAAAGTCGGTAACCACCAAGAGTAGGAGATGATAACTCTCGAAGGTTGGCAACAACCCTCCTCCAACCAGCGCCGACATTGAGTCTCAATGCCATGGCATCCATCGTTCATACTCACCCTATGAAGGTGTTTTAATGTATTTTACCACTCTAATAACGGGTTTGGTGGAAAAGAACCCATTCCGAATCATTAACTCGGTGAGATTTGTTTTTAAAATGCGTCAGGCATTTACAAATGCAAGGCTAAAAGAGAGGAGGAGAGGGAGGGAGAGGGAGGGAACAAGGAGCAACACAGGTTGATCTGCTTGTCTGAGCGTCACAGCGCGGGACGACGCAAGGCGCTTGGATACAACTAATCGTGTTCTAGGGATGTGCGTGTTGCGTGGACATAAATGAAGGCGCTTTCGCTTTCCGTGCCCTCGCAGCGGTTCAAGCAAGCACTTCGGTTTCACGTTTCAACTCGCCGCTGAGATGATGCTTTTATTTTTGTTAGTGTTGTTGAGCTTTTTAGGAAAAATGATACTTCCCTTCCCCTTTTTCATACAATATTCAAAAATGATGAAAAGATAATTCATTGTTCAAATCACACTCATCCGAGTGTGCTTGATTAAAGATTTTGATGATAAAAAAATCTAAAGCTGATTTAGCGTGTCACGTTCGAGGAGGGAACATTTTGTATTAAATCAACATACGGATTCCTTCAAAAACAGTGGCCTACCCTATTTTACAATACATTCTTTTCACTGAGCTCACTTGATAGGTACAAACAAAAAAAGTTTTCTTCTTCACTGGAAAAAAAAACACATTGGATCTAGAGTTCAGACTCTTAAAAGCATCGACAAGAAAATAAACTCTTGATTCAATCGGATTTTTACTTAAATCAAGAACCAAGCTTCTTAATTTGAGCGGACTTCCTTTTGATTTAAGCAAAAATCCGATTGGATCGAGAGTATTTTTTCTTGTCGACGTTTTTAAGCGTCTGGACTCTAGATCCAATGTGTTTTTTTTTCCAGTGTTCTAAAAAGAGTTTGTTTCGCACATGTTTGCTTTTTGATTCTCTTTTAAACATACTATCTCACAAACAGTGACTGATATTGAAAGTGTGAATGAAGGTACAGCGCTTGATTCATTTGTCAAAAAATTAGTTTTTCATCCGAAAGTATGTTGCTTGTGTTTTTGAGTTGATTGGTCAATTATTACCGCACTAAACTTGGCAGCCGAGCGCGGTGCAACGCATCATTAAATATAAACGAAAACACGCCTGTGAAGCACTGATTGAAATTACTAGTTTTTGAGCCGGCGCCGGCGGTCGTCTTAAATTATAACAGAGTTTCTTAATAATGCAACCATACCGTAATGGTACCGACATCACGTGCGAAAGACTTGAATATAAATATACATTTTTTACCTTTCTTTCTAGTAGCAGCTGTGTAGAAAAAGAATCACAGCTGTCATTTTTAACAGTAAACCAAGATCTTATAGTTCACAAGAGCAAAGGAAATTAACGAATCAAGAAAAAAATTTGGGATACGGACTTTAAGAATATTGCACGAGAAAAAGTCGACAGCATATTGAAGCAGTGCGAATCGAATACAAATATTGATGACAAATTCGTGAAGTATGAGTGATAATGGGAGAAGGATGCACATATCGACAAACTTTTGTGTAAGATTAAAATAAGCAAGGGTGCTATTGAGCCTCAATGTCATATTCAGCCTAGATCCTGTTACTTTGACTAAGTAGCCGCGCTTTTTTAGTATGGTATAGTTAAAGAAAGATTAGATTGCACTTGATGAAATCGAAAGTAAAAATACTTTAATAAGTCCCCCATAATAGTCAAAATAGTCCCATAATACTCCCAACATAAATGATTAGTTGAGTTCAGAGTCATCACAGGTATCTCCCTCAGAAGATTGATTCATTGTATGCACGTTGCATGTGTCAGTCACCCAAAAATATTTTATTTAGTTTAGGAGTACAAACAATTGTAAATAATTTCTGCATAACAGCATTGCGAAGTTGCATTGCTTTAAATAAACGGAGAGGAATTGAGTAATCTAAATTTTAGGTAATTCGGGCACCCGTTTTGTCTAAAAATTGACATCATAGGGTAAAGGGTATACTGGACCAATAATTGCGAGATGGCAACAGAAGTGTTGCGCAAACCGTGTCAATAATTTTTACACCTTTCCATGATCTAGTTCCATTGTTTATTTTTTATTGTTTTACGTATACGGTAAGTGGCAATAAATATTTCTAAAGTAACGTGCCCCGATTTAATGGTGAGGATTTTTGTTCTAAAAATCTACACACATATAGTCGGTGACGTTGTGCCACGTGTTGTGTTGAAACTTCCTCGATTTTTTCTCGTAAGATGCCCGTATGCAAATATGATTATGAATGAAAACGCTTTGTTGCTTCGCTCTTTCCTACCACGACTTGGCATTCCTACATATTTCCACTCTCGCTCTTGCGTCCGTGGGCACCAGGTGAGGGAGTTCGTGACTTGAGGTCAGTGAGAATGATTCAATGTAAACGCGCGATTACTGGCGCCGTATTCTTGTTAATGAAAAAGAAAAACGAGATACTATCTGGGGAATGACTCCACTTGCGCGAGTTAACTCTGTCAGAATTAGCATAGTTGGAATGATGAAAAATAGGAGCAAACTCATTTGGACGTATTTCTACCAAACAGACCTATGTGGCGATGAGAAATGTGGGGTGTGCTCGTGGAAGCTGCATAAGAAACAATGTAAAAGTGGGCGTGGTTCCTTTTGAAGAATTGGAAAAGCGGGATTTTACATTCTATCAAAGAGACCTATGTGCAACTGAATGCGGAACTCATGAGCCGCGGGCATGGCAAGAGAGCGTTGTGGACAGGGCTCATGAGTTAATGAGCACGACTACCGCAACCACGAGGAACGTGACGCGGCGTCCTCCTCCTAGTGGGGCCGATAAGCATAACAATCGTGCACTTCTGGAAGAAAGCATGAAAATTTCAGGGATTCATCTCTACCCTATAGACATTCGATTCAGACATAGACCCCAAAAATCTGAGCCCCCTGGGGGGGCAGGGGGGCCCCCAAATTTTGAATTTTGAATAACTACTGAACGGCTAATGTTAGCGTAATTTTTTATTAAGCAGGACGATAGGAAATTTTATTAGGAACAAAAATGGTTCTTATGAATTTTTCTGTGGGATCGATATTTAAGGCGTGAAACAGGAAAAACCATCGGGGGACGGGGAGCCGGCCGTTCTGAGGCAGATCCGCGCGCTGCGCTGTTTGCCCGGTACGCGCGCGGCGGCACAGTACGGTGTTATCGACGAAACAGCCGCTTGTCTTGGTTTAATCTCAACGATGCGCAGTTTTGAAAGTATTGTGAATATATCGTACTACCTATAAAGCCTTAAAAAGGTCTTAACTTATGCAGGTAATATATGTATACAAGCGAGCGCACGGCAACAGAAAGAGAAGGGGTTAAGTGCTGGAGTTCCGAATTGTTTTGTTGTATGGGCATGTCAAGTTTTATTACAGCATCCGAGATAACTGCATCAGACATCAGTAGAACGGAATAAAATCTGAGGCACAGTTGTTTCGGGAAGGGGGGGGGGGCTAAAAGTCACAAATCTTATTTGTGTACCACGATGACCTGAAAAATGATTTTAAAATGTTTTTCTTTCTCTTTCTCTCGGTGCTGCGACATCAGGATGGTATCTAAATATGCTTACTTAAGACAGGGAGCCTAATTTTGTAAACAATGAGCATACATAAAAACATGCTTATTCTCCTCTCTTTCAGGAAAATTTTGGTACATCATTGCTACGTATAGACATTTTTTTAAGAGGACCAAAACCACCTTCAAAACTTGCTCAAAAAAAAACGGCAAAAGAATCTTGAGAAAGCTTGATAGGGATAAATGACCCCCAAAAACCCTTTGTTGGACTGCTTCTTGTACAGTACAAAGAATATTATTAAGTAATAACTGGCCGCCGTATCCGCTAATCTGTCAAAAGGGTCCATTTGAGTGATAGGAAGTCGCGCCTAAGTACTGGGAACCTACCCTGCTTTTATGTCAGCGCATCATAGGTACGATATTCCGCAATCTCGGTAATTTTGCAACTGATTACTGATTACTGATTTTGACTGATTTTTTGATATTTTGACGATAAATTAACCTTTTGATAATCTCTAAAGCCAATTCGATCAGTGTTATATTGTACGATAAAGTTTAAGATGTACGTTTTGTGCATTGCATATTTTGCAAGTCCCGTTTCATGAAAATTGTCTCCGACGTACTTACCTAGAACTCTTCCATGAGCTCCATACAAATCAAAAATCGGTACGAGATTTGCGGGTTGAAAAAGAAGAAATGCAATGAATTTCTTCCTGAGGCCTAGTCCTTCTCAGAGGTTCTTTAAAGAATTAGAACCTGCATGATAAATAAATTTCCTCCTATATTAATATTTTTTCAATACAAATGTTACCAACTCCACTCTAAATTCCATACAACAAAATGTAAGATAATATACATGGATTTTTTTTACTGCTCATTCCATTTTCTATGTGTCGTGGTAAGTACCAATAATATCTTCAAGGATGACTCGATAAAAAGAGGCGATAGTATTCAGATATCTTCTTTTCTATCATTTATTTAATGTATTGTTCTATTTTTTTATTTTTTTTTTGAAATATGCATATTTGTTGAATAACTGAAAAAATGGGGAGTTCATGAAAATGAAAACTTCTATTGACTGGCTGGAGGGAAAAAGAGGAGAAAAGAACATTGTCGGAATGTTCCGTATGAATCAGTACCTATGCAATTGCGAGAAACCAATGAACATGAACGAAAAACGATATTTCCTTCATTTTGAAGGAAATCTGGTAACCTTGGTGGCGAAGGGAATGTGAAGCCCCCCTACCCTCCCTCCTCACTCCTCAATTAATGTCTCTACCAAGTTTTGCAAAATTCATGGTTATGTAAGCAGCATTTCCAATAGTCATGAAAAAGTGGGTCAAAATCGTATTAAAACTTGTTATTTCGCTCTAATATCTTAAAAAAATGTAATCCTGTACAAAACTTACGTGAGGAAAGGGTAATTTACTCTGTAATGAGGTCGGAAAAGCTCTGCATTCAGAGAAAACAAGACGCGTGATGCGCGATGACCGATCCCTCCTGTTGACTCGACGCTCTCACATTGGAGTATTTCGCTTTGCTTGTTTTTATGTATTACTAATAAAAAGTAGAGCTTATATTACTGAGGAAAAGTATTTCGGCAGTACGGTAAATTCATTATTATTTTTCAAACTGTGCATCGTTGAGATTAAACCAAGACAAGCGACTGTTTCGTCGGTAACACCGTACTGTGCCGCCGCGCGCGTACCGGGCAAACAGCGCAGCGCGCGGATCTGCCTCAGAACGGCCGGCTCCCCGTCCCCCGATGGTTTTTCCTGTTTCACGCCTTAAATATCGATCCCACAGAAAAATTCATAAGAACCATTTTTGTTCCTAATTAAATTTCCTATCGTCCTGCGTAAGAAAAATTACGCTAACATTAGCCGTTCAGTAGTTATTCAAAATTCAAAATTTGGGGGCCCCCCTGCCCCCCCAGGGGGCTCAGATTTTTGGGGTCTATGTCTGAATCGAATGTCTATAGGGTAGAGATGAATCCCTGAAATTTTCATGCTTTCTTCCAGAAGTGCACGATTCTTATGATATTTTCCACTTATCGGCCCCACTATCCGTTGACGTCACTGGCGCACAATTATTCTCATTCACTCTTACGCAAAGAGACTAACGAGCACACCCCATATTTCTCACTTCCACATAGGTCTCTTTGGTAGAACTACGTCCATTTGAAACAAAGAACCCTTTTATTCGTCCAATACAGAATTCGGCAACGAGATTCTGCAGCCTAGATAGAACGACGCAGATGTAATTTCCTTGATGTTTGCTTTAATTACCATCTTGTCCTTGAGGCTTCCTCAATTTCAGCTGTGATATGAATATGATTTACACTGCTTTCGACAGTATAAAATTGAGAGAACAAAGGGTTTTTTTTTGTTCCCACTTGCTCTGAAGGAAGGAGTCTTTCAATCAGTTGATTGGTAGAGTTTTCCATAACATTCAGCTTTAATCAATGAGAACCAATGATCACGTAGCATGGTGTCAACGATCATGTTATACACACCATTCACCAGTCAAAAGCTAAATTTTCTGGAAAATTCAATGAGTGTCCAAGGTATCTTGGTCTCCATCAGTCAACTAATCAACTTGTGATTTGTTTGAGTCTAGGGCTCTGAAATCTCCATCGCTCTTTCACGATTTTCACACTCAATCCAGTGATTAAACAATTCACTCCTATAACTCATCAGCGATTTGTATGAGATGCATAGATAGGCTCCTCTGCTAACTTCGCACTTGCTTTGAGATGAGTAGACTTTCAATCACCATCGCCTCACGTTCATTGCATTATAATTACCGTGCACGGGAGGAATAAAATAGGCATAAATATGTAGGCCTTGGCCTATTCCATGCGATGCAGCTGGGAAGACATGATCATCATTTGAATGCTCGCTGAAGCTAACAAATAACAAGATTCTGTGATATCTTGGATGCGAATTTCTCAAATAGAAAATAAATCATACACTGGAAAAAAAAAACACATTGGATCTGGAGTCCAGACTCTTGACAACATTGACAAGAAAAAATACTCTTGATTCAATCAGATTTAAGCTTAAATCAAAAGGAAATCCGCTCAAATTAAGAGGCTTGGTTCTTGATTTAAGCAAAAATCCGATTGAACAAGAGTATTTTTTCTTGTCGATGTTTTTAAGAGTCTGGACTCTAGATCCAATGTGTTTTTTTCCAGTGTACTGTGAATTTAGTAGTCATTCCTTCTTATCCGGGTTTCGTAAGCTAATTTTGCACAAAACTTGACAACGGTGTAATAATTGTAGATTTTCCTTGGAGCGTTCGAAAATCTTTCTGTAGAATTTTATTTTCACCGAAGTAAATTTTATATATCCATAAAAGTTGCGCCTACAACGCACTCTGGCATTCTGCGACACCCGAACGCCACACGTGCCTATCTTCCCAGAGGTTATCGAGAAACTGACACTGCAACGTCTCTTCGTCAACGCCCTTTACGGGACGTCTCGAGTAAATTTTATGATTTGTTTAATGTTCAGTTGCTTGTGGGTTACATTGACAGGTAGGAAGAAAGGAATAACAAACGTTGGAATTTAATGCTAGAACTGAGGGCACGATCGAAATGAGTGCTTCCGAGAAACTGCTAACCCTTCTCCCTTAAGATAAACCGATGCTCTTTCTACTGCATGTTTGCTCATTCATCTCGGAGCGTTTTCCACGATCTCGCGATGCCTTTAATGATGCAATTGTTCCTGCGGAGAATGCTGATCAAAGAGGTTCGCATTTCATCTTGAATTTTTTAAGCGCCCTTAGCAGTTTTATGATTTGATTTACCTTCAATTTCACTTCTGAAATATTATTTTCTTTCCCCCTCGCGTTTCTCCAGCCGGCGGCGAAACTTCATTTTGGGTCAGGTTTCAGGTAAATTGCTTTTTTCGAATACACCTAATTCCATTTTCTCGTTCGATGCCACCCATTTGAGAATTTTGTTTCCTCTCTTGTTCTTGCCCGAAGAATCATGCAGTTTTTCGGAGCCTTGCCAAACTGGTAGCGTAGAATCTTTAAATGAGTAGCTGTTTTCAGGGCTGTAAAGTGTTTCAAACGGGCATCAGTTATTTTAAAAAGTAATAGATGAACCATTTTTTATTATATTCGACTAAGCACGGGAAGATGGATCTTAGCACTCAATTTTCTGATCCCCTAAGTTCCCATTTATTGTCACAGTTCGTTCTACCGTTCTATCGGAGCCAATGTTCATTAAGTTGGCAGCAATCGATAGGTGATAGTCCCTATATGAGTCCGCTTTATTCAAATCTCTGGGAAAATGCGCTGGCTTTTCTTATCTTAAGTGATAAATTTATGAATTCTCCCATTTAAACAATGTGAATATTTATTTTTGGTCACAGTTCGTTCCGAGAAACCAGGCCGATTTTCATGATTTTCCGGCTGTCGATGATAGGTAGTCCGTAGATGAGTCCGCTCTATTTAGATCAACCAATAGGGGCGGCAAAGTGCGCCTTAGAAGGCGCGAGAGTGCTTCTGGGACTGAAGTCGCATAGTTAGGGGGTACAATCCCCCCCTCCAATGTTAAATCTATGGATTCTGGGATGTTCAAAATTACCAAAGGTCACCGTGAAAACAAGTGGGTTGGAATCTTGGAAACAGAATTTCCCTTTAATCAGTTTCCGGCGCCAAAATGACGATAAGCACATGCAGTGGCGTGGGGTGCTTTGCGAAACATCGATTGATTTGCCTTTGAACCGGATCAAACCTACGAGAAAGGATCAGTAAGCTGGGTGTTCATAATCGATTCCTTACCATAGCCTCAAATGGGAACATATCTGACTGACTTAACTAAAAGAAAAGTAACCGCAAACGCGGAAATTTCTAAGTGTGTATTTACGTTAATATTGGACGGAAAAATCCAGAGTTTTGACACGATTCATTATTTTTGAACTAATGTATAAGCTTAAACCATCAAAGTACGATTCTGTTGATACTACCGCAACTGCACAGTGAAATATTCCTGTGTTTAGTGTTACTATGTGTTACTTTTTTTTTGTCGGATGAACTCAAAGGACTTGGTTGCTCAACTCAATTTTGTGTTAAACCGTAGGTAGCTTTAAGACATTGGGGCATGAAGAAAGTGTGCTGCGAAACTTATGTACTCTTGTGTTCCCTCCGTGCTCAAAGGTTGCGACTTGTGAGTGACTGGCGCATTGGATTACCACAGATGGTATTTTGGTTCGATCTTAGCGGCTTGCGCCTAGTTTTTAACGAGGTGGCAGATTTTCATCACGAAGATTTGGTCACTTTTGAACAACCCAAAAATGTGTTCAATTTGACACCGGGAAAACTAACACTCAGAAAAATTAGCTTGTATTACTTCGTGCTTTACTTCCAATATTGACACACAATTTCGGCTCCTTTTTCTTACCGTGTGGCATAAAAAGGACCGCATTTAGCAAAAAGGAACCAAACCATATCAGCTGTATTGCCAATTTTAACTGAAAAATTAATTTTACGCAAGAGAACTTGTGTGCGGATTCTTCTGAAAATTTTAAAAAGCCTCCTACGATGCATAAATTTCACTGTAATTTTCCCAAAAATTCGCACAACCATTTTGATGCAAAACATTCGATTACCCGATTAAATTTGGTAGTAACGGGAGTGCCTTGGTTCCTCTCTGCTTAACGTGGCCCAAGGATCAACCAACCACAGCTCACTCGTGATTTTATGCACTGGAGAAAAAAACTCCAACCGTGGAAGCCGTACTTACGAGCTAAATGTATATAGACATGCCGTCCGCGTTCCGGGCTCAGGGGCCGAAAATTCCAGATGTAGCACTCGGAAAAATCGAAGCTACGGCTACAGCACCCGGTAATTTTGGCGTATGAGCCCGGAACGGACGGTATGTCTATGTAGCCCGTAACTTTTTTTTTTCAGTAAGATTTTGAAATTTTAATTACTTACTCGAATTAGTAGCGTCCACCTGAGGGCGCCGCGGCACTACTCCAAGAACCGAAATCTCTGCAACACTTCACCGAGACTGAAACTACTGAATCGCGACCGGATGGATCTTGAACTTGGTCTTGAAACGGTTGAGTTGCTCCTGTCGGGTCGGCGGTATCTGTGGCACTCGCGTTTTCATCGGCCGCTGGGCGGAAAATCAGCGGCGAACCGGAATTTCACCGCCTGATCGCGGTCGTGAGTCACTGAGTCATGGGATTCTGCGCCGGGCGCGGGAGGACTGGAAGCGAGTCGTGTCGTGGGTGAGGATAACTCCGTCTTCTTCGTCGGCGTCGCGTCGGTGGGTCATCGTGGCATTGCCGTTGCCTTGAGCGTCCCGCGCCGCTTCCATCAATTACTACGCTCGTTCCTCGCTACGGCAGCCGACTATTATTCTAATTACCCCTCTCCGTGTAATTGTTGCCACATGGCAGGTGTAGCCAATAGAATTCCCACTTGTAATCAAGAGGCAAATCGTGAATTATCCCGTCGATTAGCATCGTGGTAACAGATGAAGCTTTTGATTTAACCCTCTGTGGAGTTTGGCCACGGGGGAAAAACGTTAGTACACAATCCCAACTGGACCAAGTTTATCGGAAAGGAACCAACCCAAATTTTCGAAAAAAATTAGTTAAGAATGTTTTTGAGTTCCGCTAGCCGTATTTTTTCATGCCGAAAACTGAAAATCGAAAGGTCCCGCCAATAGAATTCCCACCTGCAATCAAGAGACAAATCGTATCCTGTCGATTAGCAGCATGGTAACAGATGAAGCTTTTGATGTAACCCTCTGTGGAGTTTGGCCACGGGGATAATACGTTAGGTACACAATCCCAACTGGACCGAGTTTATCGGAAAGGAGCCAACCCAAATTTTTGAAAAAATTTAGTTAAGAATGTTTTTGAGTTCCGCTAGGCGTATTTTACTCCTGCCGAAAACTGAAAATCGAAAAACAGAAATTATTTTGAGGAAAGAGGGGTTGAAGTTTATCTTCTACAGTAAGCCTTATGCAGGAATAAAACGTTAAGCCTTTTTTCCTCAGTTTCAGCTTAATGGTAGTTGGCTCCTCCCTGATAAACTCGGTCCAATTATATGCTCTTGGCTGATTTTGGCGCCAGTTATGAGAGTAGCTGGACTTACTAGAGGTACGCCGTACCTAGGTACCAGGTAAACGCCTGTAGGCTTATACGGCGTTCTTCCTTAGCAGGACACTGGAAGTTCCTTTTTTCAAAGATATTTTTAAACTTATGTAGGTGTTGTTACTAGTGAATACAGTCTCATACAGGGACGGATTTACCTTTTTAGCGCTCCCAGGCAAATCTCACAGTCGCGCCCCTCACAGAATGGACGACCGCGTGGGGCCCGTGGAGGGTCGGGGGGACATCCCCCATCAGCCAAAAGGGGGGTCCGGGGGTCCTCCTCCGGAAAATGTTTGAAATCGGGTATTTGAATAACGCAATTTAAAGCTACTTTTTAGTTATTTCAGAGAAAACTTTGGTGACTCAAAAGCCTCTTGTGCTAAATTATTTTTCAAAAGGTATAGGGAATTAAATCATAGCGAAATTAAACAAAGGCGACAAAAAGTTGAAAAAAGTGAAAAACAAAGTCGAGACATCGAGACGAGACACGCAATGCAGAGGGGGCGTGGGTTTTACGGACCTGATCAGTAGACAAGGACAGATTCACAGATATTTTTCTTTTCGCGCGCCTCTCTCTTCGTCCTAAAATTTTTTTACCGATTTCAATTCTACAACCCTTAAAAAAGCATGCACGTGTCTCAAAATTTTGCGCCCCTCAAAACTTCGCGCCCCTAGGCAGCTGCCTAGGTCTGCCTTGTGGGAAATCCGCCCCTGCAGTCATACCTCCAAAGCCGTTTTCACACGCTCAAAGTGGCAGCTCGAAAAAAGGAATCAATGACCCAAGTCCATGAGACAGCTCGGAGAGGCATCGATTACCCCCGTGGAGACTTCCACTTTGATCTCGTGAATATGGTTTTATGATGCATTCAAGCAAATTAAAACAAAGCCCTGCCGTTTTATCGAGGAGAGCAGTGAGCTTGAAACTGACGTTTTGAGAAAATGGGTTTGGCACTGTTTGGCTAGAAATTTTACTGAGGGAGTCCTCAATTTTTCATAAAATTTTCAGAATCATTCCAAAGCTGTTATTAATCGTGGTAGAAAATTGACGAACTTTATCACAATTATCTTCAAATTTTCGGGCATGATTTCGATTTAAGACACGCTTTAAAAATGCATACCGAAGATTACAATTGAAATATAAAACTAACAAGCGCGATTAATTTACTAAAGTCGATGTAGATATAATTGGACCGCGTTAAACAGAAAGGAACCAAGCCACATCAGCTGTTGCCAAATTTAATTGGGCAATTTAATTTTTTACCCAAGAATGGTTTTGCGGATTTTTTTGCAAATTTCAGAGAAGTTCCTGCGTAGTACGAAGCAAATTCCTCAAAAATGTCAAAGGAATCCGCCAAAACGCTCTCTTGTAAAAAATTAAATTGCTCTATTAAATTTGGCAATAGCTGATGTGGCTTGGTTCCTTTCTGCTTTAAGCAGTCCAATTTTGAGTAGATGTGGCCAAATGTTTGAGATCTGATTTGTGCGAAAATGATTTTGTGCGGAAACGATAATCGAAAAAATTACTAAAAATGTACTTTGTTCGGGATATTCCGCCAGCGCAAGGCTCTCAAAGTGGAGGAACCTAATTGAGGTACCTTCCGAGGATGGGGAGCGGGGGTCGATTATTGTCATCGCCTCGTGGGTGAATTTACCGGGCGATTAGTGGTGAGCGTCGGGGTCTCAGCGATCAGCGTTGTGCGTACGTTGATTTATTCGTCGGGGCAGCGGCGGCGTCGCGGGGGTCACCGCGCCGCGGGTCAAGATTGTATCGGCCTCCTCTCGGGGAGCTTTGCGTGGAAGCTCGTTGCCTCGCATCACGCGCTTCCATGTTTTCACTGTTATGACGCACCACTATCGATGTTCGCTGATGAGTTACGGGCATTAGACTCTTTGCAGCGTTGTCAACTAAATGGGTCAGGTGATGCCGCAGTCACACGCTTAATTTGGCAGCTGAATATGGAAGTCAACAGTCATCGCTCAACAGCTGAAATTTCGCAAATTCGAGTTACTTTCATTCAAATGTGTATCAAATCTATAATAGTTCAGACAAATCCGACATTATCCGATGGTCGCTGGGAATCGTTGCTGAATTTTGCGCAACACGCGCAAAATTCAGGCATCGGGCCGATGACTTCCACATTCAAGCCACATTCAGCTCCCATATTCAGCGTGTGATTGCGGCATCAGAGACAAGACTGCCGTAACAGCGAAGAAATCAGTAAGTACAGAAATGAAGTTTTGAGGAAACGGGCTCAGAAGCTTCTGACCGGAAAATTTCATTGAAAGAAGCCTCCGTTCTTTGTAAAATTGCCACACTAATCGTTCGAAAGACTCCTAGAAATCGTCTGGATGATTAAAAATCGACTGATTTTATTCCAGTTACATAAAAAGAGTATTTTTCATTTTCATGCTTGGTTATTGATAGACAGGGCAGCCGTAATAAAAGTGCTATCTTCTGCATGCTTTTGTGGTTGCGTTTAAGACCCACAAGAAACACATTTTCAGGTTAGAAATTGGCAGTGAAGGGCTCAAAAATCACGATGAGCGCATCGGGAAAGTCTGAAATACCCACACTTCTAACTTATTCACAATCTGCGTGAAGAATATGCTTTTTTTCAAGTCTTTCGCCTCCAAAACGATTCCACGACACAGCTGAACATTTTGCAAGAGGATTCGTTTCATTCAACCCTTGCGCACTAGGATGCTACGCAATTTATAGGTATACAACATGGCTGACGCTTCCGCATCCAAGTCGTGAGGAAGCACTATAGGGGGTTTTTCAACGCAAGGAAAATATAAATAGAAACACTCCGGCTGATGAAATCCCGTCTCGTCATGTGTGTCTTGGTGGGTCGGCCATGTTGAATATTGCGTAACATCCTGGTGTGCAACGGGTTGGATGGGACGACTAATTTCCCACTCAATTTCTCACCTGAATTTTTCAAGCCGCTTTAGAAGTATATTCGGAATTTTCCCCAGTTGCATTCTTTTGGCACCATGCGTTTTGGTTAGGTACAGGTCGTGTTAGAATCGGGGACCTAGAAAACCCCATGAATTTTAACCTTAAAAATGGAATTTTTGCGCGAAATTTGAGAAAAAATTTGTTACGGTTCTTTAAAAACAATATCTATATGATGATTACTCCCTGAATTGGATTTTGGAAAAAATTTTTCCACCAGTTTAAATTGCTCCTTTTCGCACGGCGTGGTTTTCGTTCTACCTGCACTTTTCGGCACGGAGATAGTATAAACCTTTTACCAAATTGACAACACTGCTCCTTTGGCTGTTGAGAGGGTGTTTCTTGATGCACGATTAAGCCGCGCGGCGTTGATTTAATTACTTTTTAAGATTGTCATCGCCGTAATTTGTGTGTTACATCCGCTCCTAGCCTTCCCTGACGCGGAGCCAAGGTAGTTAGGGCGGAATTGAAGGGTCATGGGGTGAGGTTGAGGAAGGAGGCCATTTCTGCCATGCTAAGGAAAAACACCGTATGAATCTTGTTATGTTGCCAAATTTCCTCCGATGAAATACGAACTCATAGGAAAAGTTGTAAATATTTTCCTTTACATTTTTCGGACTATTTTGTTCACAATTTTATCTAAAATATCTGGAAATTTCAAGGAAATGTATGGATAAATTTCTTCAAAAATATATGTTTTATCCGGCGAAATTTGACAACGCTCGAATGTTCATACGGCGTTCTTCCTTAGCACGGTAGTTGCCTTTGAGAGCTGGGTTGATTCCTTGCATGCACCAACATTGAGCCTAGTAAGTCTGGTTATGATAATGGACTTCAAACATGTTTTGGCGCGATATGCACTGTTCAGAAACACTAGCATGAACATGATTTTCATCGGGGTGGAGTGAAAGTTCTAAATATCTAAACGGGCAGCCATCATATGATTCAATTTTTTCAAAAAAATGTTCTCACTTTATTTTATGTGATTCAATAGTCCTAAATGATGTAAGATTTGTGCATCCATTTAAAGCCTTTAGTGAAAAATTGGCTCCTTACAAGCATCAGTTGTCCATAAACTACCCGAGAGGCTCAGCAGAACGACGATTGGACGTATTTATATTAAAAGGAACTATGTGCATAGAGTTTGCGTGGGACATAGTTCCTTTTAGCATAAATACGTCCAATTTTGCTGTATGGTTGGAATTTAATGCAATGAAATTTAAATATTTTTACATTTGGAGAAAAAACATCGATTTTAACCGATTATTGACATTGTCGCAGTCAATTAGCAATCGCCGGTGATTTGCAAGGGTCTTTCATGTTGTTTCAAGAAATCGCAACAAGGCGCATTGGCGTAATGAAGGTTTCATGGGTAACAGCTTTCAAAGACGCAATCACGAGTTGGAGTGCCTTCATTTCTTTATGATACTCTGTGCATTGTTACAGAGTTAGTTTAATTGCCTATATCCGATCCAAACTCAACCAAGGTCTCGAATTTTATTACACACTCTTCAAAGTGTACCTGTTGTTACGACCATGTTTTACGGAGAATAAATTGTGTATTTACAATAATCAGTACTCACCATTTGTTTTCTGATCTCTGAATTATATGCTTTCCCATTTATTCACTTGTGGCTTACGAATTGCTTGCGATTGTTAATTGGCTAGGACAACATGATTTCCGTGTCTCAGGAATATAGGCAATTTGAATTGCAAAGAAAAATTGCAACCCATTTCAATTATTGTATTTAAATCAAATGCAACAAGAGAAGCTTCTTCAATTGGTAGATAGGCAACAGGCACAACACTTCGACACAACAGCAATGGTAATTTTTACATTTTATTGAAATTTATTGGAACGGGTACGTATACCGGAAGGTGATTCTACCCTATTTATTAGAGTGTATCGTTAGGCCTTCTGGCCGGGGTTCTGTCCCCCCCCCCCGGTTCCACCTTGTCAAGATTCTCTAATAAATGAAGCCCGAAAGGGTTAAAAAGTAAAAAAAATTGGAACGGATGCTACTTGTATAGATGAATGCAAAAATTACCTTGAAAACTCCATGCCCAGATGTTTTCCTCTCAAGTTTAACAATTCATCAAAGGGTGAAAATAGGTACAAAAGTTAAGATGTGTATAAAAAATTCAAGAGGTTTAAATAATCTTTGTAAAAATTATGAAAAAAGAGACATAGTGCCGTCAAAACATTTAAAGCTGCTGTATAGAGCGGCGACCCCCAACCATTAATAATGTGACTTGCTGTCTCTGCTGGCATTGTTTTAATCCATTGGTGTTTATTGTTTCAGGTAAATTAATGATATTTATGAGCACCGTTCAGTTAATACACGCTTTTGACACGTAAGTTTGTTTCTATCCGACAAAATTATGCATGGTTTTACACGCTCAAAAGTTCTCCTTTTCTTTTTTAATATGATTGCATAACGATGATGAAATTCCCAAACCACGTATCTCGGTTTACGGCGTCGTAGACTTCCTGTCTTAATTTTTAATTAACTTAAATTTTAAATGAAGATCTTAAATGGAGTAAATGCTTCAAATCCTCATCAAATTTTCTTCTCTGCGTAAAGAAAATTCTGTGAAAATATCGAGGTAATATCGAGTGTTGATTTGTTCTCACTTAAAAAGAAATAAAAAGGGAGCGGAGATTTTGAAATACTACAAACGAGATACGTAGTTTTGAGGTTTCACCGTCGATAAAATTTCATCGGCTACTGAATGAAGAAAATATGACACGCCTCTTCATTCTTCAACTAAAAGGTATGATGTCAATTCCAACTGATGAGTGATGAAAACTATTTTTTTAAAATGTTTTATGTATAAATATTCGAAGCATTGACGTTGATTTGAACGAAATGTTCTTCAGGAAATTTCTGGTAAATAATTCAATTCGTACTTTTCTAAAATCACTCCAAAATGACAGTTTCTCGATGGGGTCTAGATGAAATTGAATTATTTAATCAATTTAAAGAACACGGAAAAAACAGCTTAGCGCCGAGCCTTAACATTCAGGTAAAATAGCGCCAACTACAGTCAGCAAGGCTGGGACCTAAAGCCGTAGGGCTTAGCACTCCTGCCTGTGGTTGGCGCTATTTTACCTAAAGTGTTAGAGCTCAGCGCTAAGTTGTTTTTTCCGTGGAACCAAATTAAAATTTAAAGCTTCTCGTGTAGACTTAGTTCATCCCGAAGTTTCAGCATAGCTGCCTTCTCCAACCAAGGCTCTGAAGGGTGGGGGTTAATGACTGGTTTGATTTTGCTTTATTGCGACCCAAAGTGATGCTTCTTAAAAATTCCACTTGAAGAAACAGCTCTCGGTGCCTTGCAGCCTTTGTGCCCGCACCGTACCCGAAAATCCGCGCAAAAGACTGTCTCCCCCCGGAAATCCCTTTGCGGCTTTAAAACGGTTTACTGGAATTTGCTTTGACGCAACCCGCAGAATTCGGAGTTCCTCCTCGACTGCCACGTCGTTCGAAATCATCGTGGAGGGCAAACGAAAGCGGAGCGTAAACATGCCAATTTTCAGCCTCCTCTCAAAACTGCGCTTTTCTCCTTTGCCCCTTGTTTATTTGCGCGTTTAAGAGGACCAGAGTTAAAGGGAGAAGTCTAAAATACGCCGAGGGCTTTTTTGAGCACGGAGCCGTTCAGATGGCAGACGTTTAGTTTTCAGAGAGCATTGTGTTTGCCCTAAGTTTTTCGCAAATGTTTGCACATATACGTTACTTGAAATGATATATTCTCCTCTATTTCCTCTGAAACTTAATGAAAAACTCGATCATATAATATTCTGAAAAATTTGGACTGGAGCGTCCAGCCAAAACAGCTTTCAGCGCGGTCTAACTTTATCTTGTTATCTTGGAAATGCATCAAATAATATTGATAAACGTATCTCGAAATCTGTTGTTGCTCTGACGCTCTGTTGTGTAATGACTTACAGCTGTCACCTTTTACTTCTTCTTTTTTACCTTTTTTGCTAAACCTCCTCCTTGTTGCAACTTTATTATTGTATCCTGACGTTTGGCAACGCTGTAAGTATGTTAGTTCGTTAAGTATCAAGAAGTCTGCCTCTGTAAAATGCATTTTTTATCTTCCAAAAAGAACATTTTCGGTTTCAAAATTTTAAGTGGAATAAATTCCAGGAGCATTTGGTCCTAACATTTTCTCTTGGTAAAATCAATTTAAAGAATAAACGAACTAACTTCATAGTGATGCTTATTGAGTTCTTCTAAGCATGCAACCTCGTCTGCCAAAAACTCGATTCCTTTCCCTTTCCGTTAAACTCGATGCAAATTAACCCCTTTACAACATGATGTTTTGTATTTACCATTTTCCTCAGTTCAACTTTTCTTTCACTATGGATGTGATTATCAATATACACGGACTGAGATGAGTATGATTTTACACTAAAGTGCCCCAGACGTTAGGGGAAACATCATCAATTACGTCTACGTAACAAGAAATATACGAGTGTAACCAGCCCATTGGTAACGGTAGATGAAAATAATAACGGCCGATCAAATTCGACACGATCACGTAATAACGACGGAGTCCAGTCCAGCTCCAGACGGTAAGGTAGCATTGAACAAGATCAACCTGCCAGAAGCGGGGGAGGGGGTGTCCCCCCAGTCTCATCTTCTCGAGGAGATGCAAATCGAGTCAATATAGCAGTAACTAAGGGTGACGATGACGGCGTGGCCAGATTCTGCCAAATGACCAGAGGCGTTGCATAAACTTACCTCAACAGCTGACCTATGGATGCACGTATCCCAATTTCAGGGTTTCAAAATATCCGTCCCTACTAAAGTTAGTTAGTTGATTAAACACGAAGATCAGCAATTAGGCTACTTACCTTCGGAGACTAGGAAATTACTTAAATTTTGATATTCACTTGTTTAAAGAGCTTTAATATTTAGGGATATTTAGGGAGCCTAAATGGTGGGTGTTGGGAGGGAGGACATTTTGAATTTTGATGCGCGTAGCATGGATTTTGGGGTGAATTAGTAAAATTTATTTTATATGAATACCGCTCGATATATATTTCTATTTCCGAATATACAGAGGGTTAGATGGCCACCCAGCTAAGATTTGCTCTGTTTGACCTAAAAAAAGACTTGTGTACTGTATCAGATTCTTCCAAAAGTGCCCCTAGTCGGATGAGCTGTACGCTCTCCCCTACTTTTCAGAAAAATCATAGTTTTTTTCAGTCTCTGTGACGGCCATAAACTTAAAGACCAACAATTTTAAGCTCTGACTGCATGTTCGACTCGGAAAATATCGAGGTCTCAAGTTAAAGGGGGATAATCACAGAGGTCCTACATTTGTCGAAGTAAAAAACGTTGTTTTTTGGTCCATGAAAATGCTATTTCTAGAGATATACTGCGTCGAGCACTGACTAGTCTCTTTAAATGTTCAAATATATTTTTTTTCTCAGTTTCACGCAGGGCCGGATTTACATACTTGCTGCCCATGGGCCGCCTGTATTTTGCCGCCTTCTTCTCATTCGTATTGAAACATCAATAGAAACCATCAAGTGAACGTGCCAGCAAGGGAGGGATGCATAAGACGCTTTTTCTCATGTTGAACACATGTTTTGGGAATGCCCTGTCAACACTACCAGCAAAAGATAAGTTTCGTAAACCTATCTCTGTGTGGACAAGGCCTTCCATTCATAAGAAATGAAAGAACAAACATGAATGTGGTTTAATGATTTTAACTTCCGCCGCCGCGCCGCGCAGACCGCACCGTGTTTGGCGCAATGCGTGAAGTATTCACGCAGTCTTGTAGGCGCCATGCGTTTCACGTTGACCGCACTGTGTTTGGCGCAATGCGTGAAGTATTCATGCATTCTTGTAGGCGCTATTCGTTTCACGCTGACCGCAATGACTGCACAGTGTTTGATGCAGTGCGTGAAGTATTCGTGCAGTCTTGTAGGCGCTATAATATGTGTTACATGCCGATCGCCGTGCCGAGGGCTTCTCCTTTTCATCTCAAGTCCTCGTCATCATTGCTCTCTGCGCCGCGCCGTTCCAGGCCAAATTGCGTGTTTGGTTTCTCTCTTAACTCGACTACTTAAAGGTGCTGTCTCTTGTATCACTAAAAGAGGACAAAATTAAAAATTACTATACTCTCAGGAAATGAGAGATTTTGTCGCCTTTTCTCGTTTGTAATTTTTTTTCTAAATCCGATATTTTTTATACCTACATTAAAAAAAATTGCAACATTTGCCGCCCTCTAGATTTGCCGCCAGGGGCCGCGGCCCATGTGGCCACCCCCTTAATCCAGCCCTGGTTTCATGGATTATTTAGAGTATATTCATCCTTTTAAGTGCGTTTAACGCAATAGGCGAACAAAAAGGACTAAAATCTTACAATTTCTTTATTGAGGCATCGTTTCTTAAATTCTAACGTACGTAGTTTTGATGTAACCGCAAAGCATGCTGGTGAGCTTCACATTTTTGGCAGATGTTTTCAGTATGCCACTGGCCCAAAATATCCGTATATTTGAAGAGTCAGTATATTTTTTTAGACAGACAATCGGACCGAGTTCAACAGAAAGAAACCAACCCAAAATAATTTGAGACTGTGACAAGAGGTTTGAAGTCTTATTCCTTCATAAGGCTCAATGTAGAAAATAAACTTTAACCCTTCTTAACACAGATTAATGTTTTTTTTTCGACTTCGAGTATTAAGCAGGAGAATATATATACGACTAGTGGAACTCAAGAACATTCTTAACTTAATCTTTTCGAACATGTGCGTTGGTTCCTTTCTGATGAACTCGGTTCAATTTTCTCTGGTCGAATTCTCAGAGTATTTCTATCGGCAACTATGCTGAAAGGTCTGATAGGGAATTTTAGCGTATCGTGTCGACTTTAACTGAGGATCAATTCGTTATAAAAACAAAAGGACGGCTAAGCAATGACATTAGACTTGAGGCAAGACAAGATGGGAAAATCCTTGGAAAACTGTTGCATAAAATCGATCATTCACGGTTGGCACAGGCACGTTGGCCGGAGCATGTAGATCACTTCGTCGCCTGGCTGACATAAGGGCGTAACTACACATTGAGATGAGCCCGGAAAGGCATTGGGTTGTATGGACGACAGGGCTCATTGCGGAGTGCAGTTACGCCCTTATGTCAGGAGGGCGACAACTTGCGGGGGATCCGATGGATTTTCGATTTGCATTGGATCCATGCTCTTCACAGCAGGTAATTATTCTCAGTGCGCGTGTTTCTTTTGGGACATTTTCCTGAAAAATTTTGTTAAAACCGGGCTAGGAAAATACTTCGAGAAATTTGAATGTCTTATGAAAACAATACTGAATGGGTGTCTCCAAATGCAAATCACTCTTTTGAAATCATAATCGAATTTTCCCAATAAAGTCAAGTAAAAACCGCAAGATAATACACCTAGTTACCCAGAAGATTACAACCTTCAACAAACGAGCAACACGATGCGGGCACATTATTGCAATTGATAGACAAAGCAATAGATAAAGAGGGCAAAAGGGATACGGAGGGATCCTATTGATTGAAGTGGGTGGTAGCAATGGACAAAGGAGGAATAGACTAACCAACGGCAACCCATACGAGAGCATTGGTGAGCATGTAAAAAAATAACCTTTGCCGCCTCCCGCACACCAATTTATTTCACGTTGAGGTCAGCTCATCTGTCTACCTGCGAGCTGATTATTGAAATTGATAGACAAAGCTATAGATGAAGAATACAAAAGGGGTATGGAGGGATCGTATTGGTTGAAGTGGGTGGTGGCAATTGACAAAGGAGGAATAGACTAACCAACGGCAACCCACACGAGAGACCATATAGTTAGTCCATCATTTTCTCCCTTTGTCTGTATAGCAACCACCCATTTCAACCAATAAGATCGTTCCATATTGCCTTTGTCTTCTTTGTCTACAGCTTTGTCTATTCATTTCAATAATCGGCCTGCAGGTAGACAGATAAGCTGACCACAACGTGACATAGATTGGTGTGCGGGAAGCGGCAAAGGTCGTTTTTTTACATGCACACCAAGGCCTTAAACGCAACGAACACGCGAACCTTTTCTTCTACAGCTCGTTGGGTTTTTCAACCCCGAGAAAGGAGACAAAGCTGCGGTATGACCGATCTCATCAACATTCTCCACGCTCCCTTTTTTCTACGTCCCGATTCGAGCGGCGAGCGACCAGCGGCGCCGCGTCCTTTCGTTACGTCGGAAAAATTTCGCACAAAAGACTCAATTTTAATAAAACCAATTTCAGAGGCTCACCCGACGAAGACCCAACAACGTCGGCCCGGCGCGGCGTGGACAGCCCGGAACTCGCGGGCGGAAGAGGTGAGAGGGTGACACGGGGGCGCGGGGGAGGGGCGGGGTCCGGGGGCAAGCATGCAGAAAATAAGTTGCAGTTGGGAGTTGAGTCTTGCATTCTGGATGACGCTCCGCCGAGCGGCGAGATCACGGCCAGTGCTGCCATCTGGCCGAGAGAGTGCGAATTTCCCTATTGGTTCGGACTCGGGGGTTGGTCGGGGGCTGGCAACGGAGGCTCGGAGTGTTCCAGCGAAAGCTGTTTGGTGAGCGCGGGATTTGAAAACCAGGTCGGGCGACGACGACATAAAATCGCCCGTATATCGCGCTATTCCACCCCCCTGCGTTGCCAAATGAGGCCCCGAAAATTCTGGTTCTTGTGAGAACGAAACACTTCGGAGAATCTGTGGAATTGCGTCAAATTGCTTTACCTCGAGGAAGAACGCCACTGCATTTCAATGCTGCCAAATTTTACCGCAGAAATCGCGTTTGAACCAGGGGAATCTTGGGCGTTTCGAATTGAAAATTTTACAGATTTTTCCCCTGATCTTGTGCATAAATTAGACGAATTTTGGACAAAACTTGCTTACATACATTCTTGTAAAAAATTAAATTGTTCAAGCCAATTTTGCAACCTTGGAATTGAGTTACGTTCCTTTGTCCGAAGAAAAGGGCAAAATATGGATTCGGAATAATGGATTTTGGACCTCATGCGCTCACCCCTCGAATGCTGCCTCCTCATTTCACTCGAGATGTTGGGTTCAAAGCCCATTGCTCAGATTTTCACTCCTTTACTTGAGCATGGAGCCCAATGGATGGAGCGCTCCATGTATACGAAGCACCTACTTCTTGTTATCAGTGGCGTGACGTGAATGATCGACTATCGATATATCCGCATTTGAATCCGTGGTAAAGAATCGATTACTAAGGTGTTCGCTGCGAACACCCTGTTAATCGATCATTTTACATAGGTTTAAATGACAGATCAATCGATATATCGCAAAGCACGCCACGCCACTGCTTGTTATTTAGATTCTGAGCTCGCCAAGTGTAAGAACAGATTTTTAAGACCTTAGAATCTTGGACGCAATGCTTTATTGATTTCCTAGAGGAAACTGTTTTATGGTGAAGTGTGAGGAGAAATACTTCCGGTAAATGAGTAAGAGGTCATATATCTTGAACTTAATGGTATATTTACATTTTCTCTCCAGGGAACAAAAAATTAGGCTCATTTATAACACAAAAATTATCAGTCATGAGAGCCGGATTTCGTTTAAGGGGAGCAAAGTTTTCGTCAGCCACACTAACAATATGACTCGTGTCCTTCATCGAAGATTTACTAAGCCCTTAGGTTTTTTGAAGAGATATCCGATTTCTGTAAGACCGAAAATGGTGTTAGGTATGAATCAAGTTCGGCCCTTGCACCTACGATTTTTAATTTTTTCGGTCATAATTCGCTCTGGATATCTGCTTAGCCAACTTTCAAAATTTCTGCTGCCAGCATCACATCTGAATGAGACCACTCTACTTGACTGTTTGAACTATCGCATAGATCCTTCAAAATTACGTGATAAAATTGTAAATTTTTCTATTTATGAGATTTACATTTTCATTTTATTTGTCATTTTCCATTACAGAAAACTGAGTGAGTCTATTTGTATGATTTTTGCCTCTATCAACACTTCTAGACGAGCCCTTCTCTTTAAATATCCAAAAAATGACCCGTAAAAATATAGGGCCGCGTAGCGCCCTAGAATTCCCCTCGTTTCTGAACTGGGTGATCCAGGGTTAAACGACGAGAGTGCAGGAGCCGGAACACCCCAAAACCCCCTCTTTAATTAAGATTTCGATTCTTTTTGGATCATTAATGAATTCAGGGTGTAAAAGTACAGGGAATAAAACACCTAAAAACCATTAAAAAAATACAGGGGGGTACAAATTTTCATGAAATTTGGCGCACAACCGTTGCCAAAATTGAGGAAAAACGATTTAATTTTCGAAATTTGGGGGGACGTGGCTCTGACTGGGGGCAATTTTGGAAAAAAATTTATACAACAAAAAAGTCTCAATTTGATCCATAGAACACGCGCCTGTAGTCTGGCCGTTTAACCCTGCATCACTGCCGTGCTGAGGAAGAACGCCGTATGAGCCTTCAGGCGTTGCCAAATTTCCTTCGACAAATCACTGATTTTCAAGAAAATGTGTACATATTTTTCTTCGAATTTCTCAGATGATTTTGCTCGTAGTTTGATCTAAAAAGTCTGAAAATTTCATGGAAAAATATTGATAATTTTCCGCAACAATGAACACTATCGGAAGAAACTTGGCAACCCTCGAATGTTCATACGGCATTCTGCCTTAGCACGGCAGATCACCCTGTGTACGTCTGAAATATCGATGAGAATTTTTCGAAAATGAGAAAAATGTCAGAGTGGTCCGACACCCATGGAAGCGCCGGACGTGGACGCGGTGAGGAAGTGAATGTTGTTTTACATTCAAAAGCGGACCAGAAAGCGAGCCGGGATGCTTTTAGCCGCGCGTTGTGCTCATGAGTAACGGCGTCAAGGAGCGTACCCTGGGGCTCCAAGGGGGAGAGGGGGGAGGGTCGGCGAGGGTGGCAGGGAAAAGAGAGAGATNGGGGGGGGGGGGGGGGAGAAGGTGCGATAAAAACTGATGAAAAAAACTGCGAAGAATTGACAGTTCTCTCGCTACCACGTCATCATTCCGCTTGCGGTTCGGGATTTGCTGACAGGCGAACGGGTGAAGCGAAAAGAGTACTGGAAACTGAGAATCCTCGCGTCGCGTCGGAAAAACAACTGATGCAGATCTGTGACGTCGACGTGTGATGTGTTTGTTTCGTGTAACTTTTTCATTTTAGTTTTACTCTTTAAGGCTCTTGTCAATTCCATTAAACATGTTCAAATTGCCGTTACTCCGCTACATTTTGATTTTACTGTGGGCTAAAACCAATTAACCAATAATTAACCAATTTGATTAACTAACAAACGAACTTACAAGTCGCTCTTAGAGCGCTTCTGTACGCTCTGCAACACCCAACCGCCACTAATAGCGATCCTGCCAGAGCTCCTCCGGCAGATCGTATCTCCTCATCTTATGCCTTATTCCCCCAATCCACGATTTGGCAGGGCGTCTTCTACGCTTTCTGCCAGGGGGGACCCAATCCAGAACCTTCCTAGGATTCAACTGGATTACATTTTGCAAAAAGGAACCAAGAGCATTTCAATGTCGCTAAGATTGTGCAACTTGGTTCACCTTGCAAATATAAACTGATCATTTAAACAATATTCATCTTTACTGTCAATAACTATAAATTTATGACAAAAATTATCTAGTAATTTCAAATTTTTGCGTGATTACACAGTAATATTGCGAATAATGCCAATTGCACAATCCTAGCAACGTTAGAATGTTCTTGGTTCCTCATTGCAAAATGCGATCAACTGTACAAATATAAAATAGCCACACGGAAAAAACGGCTTTACTTCCTACATGGAAAACTACTGAACGTAATTTTTTTAAAATTTCAGAGATTTTTCTCCTCTGCGTAAAAAATATTCTATGAAATTTTCAAGCCGTGATGTTGGTTCGGTCTCTTTTTAAAAAAATGAAGTGGGGGAGGGGGGGGGATTTTGAAACACCACAACTGAGGTAGGAATTTTTGCAGTTTCACCGACGATATACTCTCAGACCTATTTGCAGGCTCCGATGTTGCATGAAATTTAAAATAGAGAGACAATTGTTAGACAATAACCCATAGACAATTGCACTCCTGTACTCGCCGATTATTGGAAGCTCAATGTCTGGCTCTTGTAAGTGCTGAGACGGCACACAATTGCAATTCTTTTACGAGTTCTTTCCTCTTTTTTCTATCGTAGGCACATTTATACCCTGTAAGCCACCCAAAGTAGACTCGTTCGATTCGACAGTGTTCTTCCTCCTGTTACATCTGTTGTCACCTTCATCGCCTATTCTCTGCTGCCTCCTGTTTCATCAGGTAGTAATTGAATTTCTGCTCCAAACTCGCTTAGACTCGACGCAGCAACAGCATGTCCCTAAGGAGGTGTCGTGAGGATAGTTGTATCGGTCGATGTAAGAAACCTAAGAGGTTTATTTGGCGAGGAGCCCTGCACTTCCCTACAATAGATATACTCTGGGGCTCGTCAGGTAATAACTTGTTCGGTTTTTCGTATCGATCGATTCAGTTTCAACCCCCCTCGGCGAAGAAGACGCCTGAGGAACAAGGTGGGAAAATTAAGTTGATGAATCGCTGAATGCTCAAGTCACATGTTAGAAAAGCCAACTCGCTGCCAAATGCCGAAAAAATCGTGATATTTGCTTAGCGCAACGGTTTAGGACTTGCACAATACCACCTATCCCATACCTTCCAGCGAAGAAAGAGGTCAGGAATCGGAGGTTAAGACCGAAATGCATGACATCTTATGGGGACTGCAAAAACGAGTGATTGTTCGAAATGAAAATTGCAAAAATTTCACCACAACTTTAATTTCAGACGCGCACTTGAAAATGAAAGACTTAAAAGCATTAAAATTGCGTAAAAGAATAGCAAAACTTAACTTAGCTAGAAGCTAGCCCAGGCGAGAAAGTCTGACTTTAATTATAGATTTGAAAGCTTGATTTACTTAAATTTCCCATGATACTCTCATTTAAGACAATTAATTATTAATTACTATATAATAAACAATTATCTCTATACAGCAGGAGTAATTCAAAAGAAAAAAAAAAATTACTTGCATCGTAACATTGGAGGAATAGCCGTTTTTACCGACGATACCTAACCTCCTAGCTTATTTTATGGCGGTGCGGTAAAATGTATACATGGGTAGGTGATATTGACTTGCATGAATGCGTGGGTTTCATAATTGATTCAGTTTTCTTATTTTTAAGTAAAAAATTACCCACTATATTTTATCTGCTAGCTCATTGTTTGACCCATAATAGTTCGACAGCGTGAATTCTTTATACTTGTTGATTTTTCTGTTGAGGAGGCAACGGCTCCTATACTGAGAGTTTTTGCAATTTATATTTTAACCAGATCGCAACTTTCTCCGAACTCATCGGGCACGATAGGAGCTCACCAATCCTTTTCTCATTGTTTTTCATACCCTGGAGGAACGCAATTTCGAATTCGTACTATCCATTTCTTCATTTATTTATTTATCTAATTGAGACTTTCTCCAAAAACATACTCTGTTGATCGATCTAAATATTCATGATGGATATCAGTGCTGCCGGCAAAATATAATATAAACCATCGCCATGTTGCCTGAGTTCCTTGGACGTTTTATTTATTTTTTACTGCAGAATGCATCCGAGTTCAAAATAATCTTTCTAACGTCAAAGAGAATAACTGCGCGACCGCATTACACGTATGATTAGAGATAAAAGAATTAGGTGGTACCCCATAACGTGCAATGTTTTTGAAAATTAATTCAGTTTCTCGGATGTTTGTGGGAAAGTGTTTCTTGTTTTCACAACTTAATTTCGCTAGCGGTGGGCACACATCAACCAATTTACATCTCATTAAATAGATTCGTAGGAAAAATGCAGAGAATATTCCAAAACAGGCTAAAAGGGATCATAATTATTTTTTTTAAAAAAATGAGATTACAGAAAACGTTTATCCTCGTTGGTCACCGACAGCTTCAAATGCATGAGATTATGTCATCGTGTATTTCAGCATTTCACTCTGATGCGATGAGTTTGGCAACATTTTTTATATTGAATCTTTCAACCACTTTCTGGGAATTTTTCTATTTTTCTTCTTCTCCCTCCAACGCGACAGATCCTGGAACGTCAAAGGACGGTAACGGTGCTTCCAAATTCAATCAACATTGAATGGGTATGATGAGTTCGAGGAGAAGCCTTAGGCGAAATGGAAATAACTTCCGAGCTTTAAAGGCTTGCCCCGAACGTTCGTGCTTTTTAGAGCCTTTGCTATTCTACGAATCTGATTCGTTACCACCGATCGCTGTTTTGATGATTGGATCATTTTAACTCCTCATAAATGTCTCAGAGATAGCAGGGTATTTGCTCAAGAGAAGCTATACGAACAAACGACCTGGGTGAACTGCGAATGGTAATAATTTGACCTAAACTCCAACTCTTAGAGTCTTCCTATGATTGGCTGCAATTCTTGGTTGAAATCCCTCTAACGGCGAGCTATAGTTGCTCTGGACTTTGATTTCTCCGTCTCTTTTTTTCCCTCGATGAATATTTTCAACACTTCATCTGTTCATCATAATAATTCAAGAGCGAAGATTCTTATCAACTAGCTAGTTAATGGAGGTGAAATTTTCAGTGAGAATATTTTCATTCAACAGATTACTTTCTCCAGTGGTATGGAAAAATATACCGCTAGCGGTCTAGTTCATTTTTGTGTTGGCGAGGGGCATGGATTAGTTGGGTTTCCTGAACAGAGGAGCTTAGAATTGAAAATGGATTATTTTCTGTTTCTCAAAACTGCATTTTTAATAAGATTTTATTTGGCCATAATTCTGGATAGGTCCGACAATCATGCGCTTTTTTTGTTCATAAATTTTCGTCGATCACTTATCTATGTTTTATATCGCTAGTAACTGAACTATGCCTCTCTGTGAAATGAGGTTCTACTTTTGCGCAAATGTTCATGTTTAGTCTTAAATTCTTAAAGTTTTAATATAATCTTTGATCTCTCTCTAACATTTTAATCCTGCCACTTCTTTCAAAGAAAAAAATGCACTGTGTCCATCACCTTCCTCTAACCGGTGGCTTTTGTAAAATCAGTTAGGTTTCTTCATGTTCTAGTCTGAAATTTTCAGGCTGGTAAAAATATCTACGATGACAGCAAATTAGCTTAAGATGTTGACAGAAAGACTTACTTATTTTTAGTTCGTGCAGAATAACTAAGAGACCTGGCTCCACTCAACACCATCTAATCATTGTGTATATGTCGAGGGCTAAGATTTAAATCATAAATTTCGTAAAATGCCGTAAATAGTTTGTAAATAGTTAAATATTCTCATTCACGATTGAAATGAAGATAAACATGAATTTTCAGTTGAAATTACAGATCATTGATTGGCCGAATTCGTGCGTCATTCGATGAACGTTTTATATTGAAATTGACATATTAGACATTCGAAATTTTTATAATTATCATCTTTGAAACTTTTCAGAAGCAATTCAAACGGTAAAATCTCATTAAAATTTGAGATTTGAATAAGGTTCATGTTCAAAATATTAACAAATATTGAGAGTTCTACGTCAAAGAGATGAAAAAAAAAAAAAATTTATACATCTGTAACATTTGACCAGTTGCCTAAGCATTTGTTAAAATGCCCGATTTGATTTACTGACTGTGACATGCATTGCGAATGCATAGTTTTCCCTGAATTTTGCGCGTTTGTATACATACATAGAGAGCAACCTCTGCTTCCTCTGTGTGATTAATGGAAATTTGTCTATGAATGTAATAAGATTCATGCTGCATCCAGAGCTCGCGAGAAATCACCGAGCGTGTTTGCTTTAGGGCACGATCAATTAGCATCTGTTTGAAAGGGAATTGCCTCGAGTTCCGTTCCAATCTCCCGTTTCGAGGAATATTTTCCAGGGATGAACATATATTTGTTTTGCATCAACTCATCAACAGAATTCGTCGGAGAATTGCGCCGCCAGTGAGAATAAAATCAACCAATCATACGTCACTTATGAGTTCCTTAAGGGTTGTTCTGCAACCGTCGCAGTTCTGTTCTGAGAATCCAGCCACGATGACACAGAAAGCTACATGACATCTGCCTTGTTACAGAGGAAAGATATAAGTGCATTTCTGCATAAGCCACGGCGAACACTTGCTTTTTAATAATGTTTCGTGGCTCATCCCAGACTCCACTTACGACTTTCTTCCGTGAACATGACAGAAGTAGTAATAAGCGAGGAAAGAAGTTGCCAACATGGGTTTCTTGGCGCAACAATACACCTCGAGCAACAAGTTAGCTCTGGTCAGATGCAGCCTCTGGCAAGATTCCCATGGATGCGATGAAAGCTTTTAATCAACCCCATAAACAATTTTATCACTCACTCATGAAGTTCATTTCTTCGAAAAAGTTTCGCATTCAGTGTGTGCCAAGATCTGTCCTCCCTTCCTATCGTCTGGATGAAGTCGCTCTAAACGTCACGTAATTTGACCGTGCTTTTCCTTTGACACTCACTTCTCGTTGCGGTGAGCGGATTCTGGTCGAGAGGATGTTGAATTGACAAAGCGATGGCCAAAGTGCGAAACGGTGCATCTTCGTTTGAACCGTTGGAGATCAGTGGCGTGGCGTGAATTGCGATGTATCGATTGTTCCGCCATTGAAACATATAGTAAAGAATCGATTATCACGGTGTTCGCTGCAAACACCCTGTTTATCGATCCTTTTCCATAGGTTTAAATGGCATAACAATCGATATATCGCAGAGCACGCCACGCCACTGTTGCAGACTTACAGTCATACTTCATTTTTTAGGCGGAGAACTAGTGTTTTTTTAAAGAACTTGATTTTTTTTCTCTATTAGCAGAATATTCTGCATAAATTTCAGGCTCTAAAGTTGTCTTGTTTTTATTTTAAAAATGCGTAGGAGCGGAAATTTTGAAACATCGCAATGGACACACACGACCTCGCACTTTGGCCATCGGAATGCCGTTGATAGTTTTGTTCTTCTTGTTCTTCTTGTTCTTCCTCTTCTCCATGTTTTAAGCGCTCAGCCGATAGGCAGCGCTTTTTGATTTCGACTTGCCTCTGAGTACTAGTATACTAGTGCTAATGCGTTTAAATGGCGCACCAGCTCATCGATGTGTAGGCTTTTTGGGGAGTCCATTTTTAAAATAAATAAAGCTGAGAAAACTGTATTTTATGCTTTTAACGTAATGCGCAGGTAGTTTCGATCGTTTGTCTATAAATAAATCTCTTAGCGGTATAGTAATTCTTATCGAAATTGATCGTTGAACTCAAATGAAGCCTAAAAAAAACGCGCTTGATGAGCTCAACGGTGAGCTCATTTTCGGGAAACAAAAATACGCGTTTACGGTTTCCTTGGTAACCTTTGTTTGCTATCAGCTGATGTTTTATTTCCATTTCCCAGCCAAGTCGACGGAGTTTATACGTCCTTTCTTCATTATAAATACATTTACTAACACCTGAGCGCTTTTCTAATACGACAGTATTATAACTTTCCCGCTTGTTCTGTCTTGTTCTTGTTGTTGTTACTCTTTTTCTTTTTCTTCTTCCAATAATAAGGGCGTAGGCCCTGTTTGTCCAGCAATCCACATATCTGGCACTACCTATAATGTAGATAAAATGAAATAAAATCAGTTCGGATTCTAAAGAACACACATCAAAAGTTAAAACATAAAGCACATTCAATCATCATCCGGGGATGAGAGGCAGGTTCTGGTCCATGACCATTTCTTCGAATAAATAATTTTTCAATCTTGTGTCTATATCTTGTTTTGTTTGAGTTTATTAAAAATGTTGAACAAACATTGCGATAAAGAGATATCAAATTAGCTCCTAGAGATTATTTTAACTCTGACGTTGAAGTAAACCTATAAGTAAATACCAACAATCACTTATCCGTAAACGCTATGGCGAAACTCCCAAACCACGTATCTCGGTTTGCGACGCTGCAGACTTCCTGCCATACTTTATTTTTTTAAAATGGAAAATTACTCAACGTTAACTCTTTAAAAAATTTTCATTTTTATTCTTAGGCCTTGTCGCCACGGGACGTTTTCATGGGATTTGTCCCAAGTTCGAATCGCAAGAATGAAACTTCTAGGATTTTTCCCAGTTACCGTCTCCACGGGACGGGGCTCATACAACAGTCCTGCGACTAGTTTGCGCGGGAAGATAAATTAGTTAAAGTCGAGTATTTAACCGGGATTTAAATAATAATTGCACTCAATTGACAATTAGACACATTATTTTAACTAAACAAACATGAAAAATGTAGTAATGAATAAAATATCGCACAATTCGTTTTCACCTCTTCTTCCTCTCTCAGTGGGTCCTAGGGGTACAAGTACCATACTTGGTACTTGCCATGGGTACTTTGGTCCCAACTTCGTAAGTGGGATTTTTCCCTATGGGACAAATCTCGTGAAACGGCTCGTGGAGACAAGGCCTTAGTGCGAAGCAAATTCTAAAAGAACTTCAAGGAATGATGTTGATTTGTTCTCCTTCAAAAAAATAAAAGCGAAGTGGAGATATTTAATCACCACAAACGAGATACATGGTTTAGAGGTTTTATCGTCATTTTTTTATTTCTGCAAGATGATCTTTGAGCTTTTTGACACGTGCATCGTCATCTCTACTTGCAAATATCTTTAATTGAACTTGTATAACATTACAGCACTTCCGAGCGCTTCGTGCAGTCTCCGCGGAAGGTGTACAATTTATCGGTCACGGTAAAAAATAAGAAATACTATCTGGAACCGGATCTATCGTCCATGATTGAGATGAACTCTCCGGTCATAATTATGAGGCTCTGAGTACTGATTTAATACTATCCTCTGGTTAAGTTTTCCAGTTCTATTTTTACCCCGAGGATAGTATTCAAGCTTGGGGGAAAACCGTATTAGGCTGAAATCTCTCGATAAGCTCATCGAAATTGCTGGTCTTTGTTCACAGTTTTTTCTATTTTTTTTTCTTTTCTTGAAAGTCCCAATTATAGTTTTGATACCCGATGTAAAATCATCGTGGAGAGGACATTATATAAATGATTTGATCCGTAGAATCGAAGGATGTCTTTGATGCATTTATGATAATAGTCTGTGGCTATAACAATAACACATCTAAAAATTCACGAATCATTTCGATGAAAGCTACAAGTGGGTAAGTACAGCAGCATTTAAAGGATTATTACAAACCATGTTCCCTATTTTTTCTACAGTATTGAAGGCCTGCGATTCACAAAAAACCGTTCATGAAAACTACTTAACATTAATCCGTTCTCATAAAAAAGTTGAAACTAACCTGAGTCTAAAAATTGTTCCATCAAACCTACCAGTACTACAGTTGTTCTTCATTGATATGCTCCGTCCGATCTGATGCGGTAGCTATTCTAAAATAATAGCCGGATATTTTCTTGCCATAAAAATGAACCATCTGCAATGAGCGTTTTTTCTTAATAATAAAAAGGTATATTCACTATTTATCGAGGCGAATATGAAAGGGAAAAAAGTAGCATGGAGGTAGAGGTGGAATGGATGCAGAAGCCATTCTACATGTATAAACATGAAATTCATCCCTCATTCATGAGAATTGAAAACCGATTGAAGAATATACGTACGTTTGAATAAAGGGAGGAGATAGCTTTGTATGAAATGCAATTTTAACTATCTTCTGGATCGCGATGAATATAAAAGCGAGCAGGACGTTTGCCAAAATAGACCGCGCAACAGATTTTTCACTTGAGCTTTTTCCCCTCCCGCGCCTCATCCACAGCTTCAGACCCATCTCCTGGCAATAATACGTTGGGCGGCATTCCTCTTTGAGGCGGAATAAAAGCTTTGTTTTCCCTTCTTATATTAATGGAATGAACACTTTTTTTCTCTGATCCTCATTTCATTATCCGTTTTAGAGAAGTAATTGACGCGAATACATCGCCATGGACACGGAGGATAAAGACTCGTTCTCCACGCAATGCCCGTCGTAGAATGCAGCTTTCAATTCAAATCTTAATTTCTATAGTACAGTTACAATGTTTCTTTTCAGGTGACGATTCGTTCGGTCCAAGTTATTACGGCATTGTTTTCAGGAATGAAGTACTGTTATCGTGACCGAAAGAATCAATATCGCGAAAAAAACACCATTACTGAAACTAGAATTTTCGAAAACCATCATGTATGAGCTGCGTTGTAAGAGCCACGATTCATTATTTTCCCTATTAAAAAAAGGTATGATACACAGGACCGGATTTACCTACTTGCCGCCCATGGGCCGCCTGTATTTTGCTGCCTCCTTCTCATTCGTATTGAAACATCAATAAAAACCATCAAGTGAACGTGCCAGCAAGGGAGGGGTGCATAAGACGCTTATACTCGTGTTGAACACATGTTTTGGGAATGCCCTGTCAACACAGCTAGCAAAAGTTAAGTTTCGTAAACCTATCTCTGTGCGGACAAGGCCTTTCATTCATAAGAAATGAACAAAAAAATTATGAAAGAACAAACATGAATGTGGTTTAAAGATTTTAACTTCCGCCGCCGCGCCACGCAGACAGCACCGTGTTTGGCGTAATGCGTGAAGTATTTATGCATTTTTGTAGGCGCTATCCGTTTCACGCTGACCGCAATGACCGCACTGTGTTTGATGCAATGCTTGCAGTATTCGTGCAGTTTTGTAGGCGCTAATATGTGTTACATGCCGATCGCCGCGCCGAGGGCTTCTCCTTTTCATCTCAAGTCCTCGTCATCATTGCTCTCTGCGCCGCGCCGTTCCATGAGAAATTGCGGGCTTGGTTTCTCTCTTAACTCGACTACTTAAAGGTGCTGTCTCATGTATCACTATAAGACGACAAAATTAAAAATGACTGCACTCTCAGGAAATGAGAGATTTTGTCGCCTTCTCTCGTTTGTAATTGTTTTGTCTAAATCCGATATTTTTTAATACCTACATTTAAAAAAATTGCAAAATTTTCCGCCCTCTAGGTTTGCCGCCATGAGCCGCGGCCCATGTGGCCACCCCCCTTACAGCACGCATATATGTCACTATCCATCCTTTCGTCTATTTAAAAAATGTATAATGGCTGACGGTCTACTCCTTACGCTTCAGTAGCCAGCGAGAATAAAGCGAAAAAATAAGCCACTGGAGGAGAAGAGATTCACCGCTTAAATATTTCAGAGCTTTTAAGCAGCTCGTCATCCCTCGAAAGTGCGAGACTATTTAAGCGTGATGAGATTTTTTAAAAGGTTTCGAGAATATTTCCATGATTGCATTAGTGTCACATTTAAAAATCAATCATTCTTTTCCCTGAGGCGCCGCGCCGCGCCACGCAGCGTTGGTCGCCGAAATATTCCTCCCCCATAAATATTTTCACGCGCTTCAGCAATCGATGGAGAGTGTTTCCCCGCAAATTTAATACAATAGATATAAAAATCCATAATCTCTCCCAAAATAAACTGTTCTCTTGAGATTTTAGATATTCATTGAGCGCGGGATCCTGTAACTGAGGTTGAAGTATGCGAACATGAGTTTTTGCCACTTCACTGAAGTAGTGTGCGGCAGCATCGTCAACATAATAGAGGGGACACAGATGAATGAATACGGCACGGCTGCGCAGGTAGTTGCTAAGTTTAGGGATTTAATTGCCTGCTTACTGATCTGACGATACTTTCTCAGTGATATATGTATAAAATTTGAAACCAGACCAACAATCAATCAGACGTAAATTTTAAAATTCTGAGACTTATGTGTGGAATAAGGGACCTAAAATTTGAGTCATTTTTTCTGGCGCAGGATTATTGTGGAAAAATAAACGGCGAAATCGCTCAGAGAACCCTAAAAAAAATTGAATTGAATAATGAGCTAGAGTTATTCGTGGTATATTTTAACCATACGTTTTTCAGGGTTATTTGAGTCGGTGCCAGCATCACATTTATCTCTCATGGAAGCGTCTAGCCATACAGACTGAACCCTGGCCTCAATTTCAAAACGAGATCGCATTCATTGATTTATTGATGATTTTGGTCCGCCCCGTTCTGTGTAGTTTTTTCGATTGATGTTATTCAAGAACATTTAAATGATGGAATTCTTTGAATAAACTCTCTTGTTAACAAGTAATGAACACCCAACCATGCTGAGGACTTTCAAATTTCCATGGATTAACGCTCAATGGAATATGATTTAGCAGACCCACCAGCCATACTCATGAGAAATTGTTTTCACTACAGTGGCGAGGCGTGAATGATCGATTGTCGATTTTTCTCCATTTGAAACTATGGTAAAGAATCGATAACTAAGGCGTTCGTTGCAAATACCCTATTTATCGATCATTTTCCATAGGTTTAAATGGCATATCAATCTATATATCGCAAAGCACGCCGCGCTACTGCTTCACTACCGGTAATCGATCCTGAAACCTTCTGATCCGAGGTTAGACGCGCTCTGCCACTAGACAAACGTGGTCTGGTTTAAGAATAATTCTTCAGTCAATCAGGATATAAGCTCCGCATGCGTCGGGAGAGAATTCATTGAACGGCTAGTTCAAAAACGTGCGGTAATGTTTAAAAGAAGGAGATGACTGTTTGCTATGCTTCCTCACACAGAGGATTAATTAGGAATGGGGCACGTTAATCAACTGGTCACCACTCCATACAATTTTTTCACGAGACAAGTCTGCGTGTCAACAGTTTACGGGAATGACGAGATGAAGTGGCCGACGGGTTTGCGAAGCGGGCTGCAGTGACGTCAAAGTTGCTCCCCCCCCCCCCCCCCCNATCGACAATCCAGCCTTTCCCCCCGCAGTACCCCGGTGCATACCGATCGCAGCCGCGGAGCTGAGGGCGGCCCGAGCAAGGGTTAAAAGCTCCAAAGGTTGGCGCTCCGCCAGATCCCTCTAAATAATTACGAATTCACGCCTCCAATCAAACATACTTGCAACCAGCTACACCATTTTCTCATCCTCCCAGATATACCGTTTGCCCAACCCCTTCCCTACCTCCCTTCTCCATCTCTTTTGTGTCCTGAGGATTTCCTTCATGTCGCATGTCGGAGGCACTCACTGAGATAAACCCGTTGGAATTTTAGGGTTGCGCACCCATTGAAACTATGTAGTGAAAAATTGTGTGATTTAAGAACAATAATTTTTACCGAAATCGGCGGTAAAGTGGAGCGTAGCGGTCGTCACGTGAAAACTGAAATTTTTTTAGATTTTTCCAAAAACTTTCAGTATATATTTTTCTTTCTATATTTCTTTTGTAGATTCAACCACTGTTCTTTCCAACCAATTATGTCGTTTCCATAAAATTGTATTATTTCTTCAGTGTAGTGTCTACTCCTTGAACAAGAATAGGACTGGAAACCTAACTTATTCTAACATTTCGCTGAACTGAAACAATTTGTTTTTAACAAAACTCTGATCGGTTACATTTAACCGACTATATATCTGGGTGTATTAGACCATACAATTAATTACATCATTTTAAGTAATCCTTAAGTTAAGTCAAGTAGATTTTTGGAAAATTTACAATGATTGTTCATTCCATCACACCATAGTTTTCATTTTCATAGAATATGACTAGCATAACAGTAGGAATTTCAGTATTCAGCCGGAGAAACTCTATATTCCTTTTTTAGATTCAACCACTGTTCTCTCCAACCAATTATGTCGTTTCCATATAATTGTATTATTTCTTCAGTGTAGTGCATACTCCTTGAACAAGCAGGACTGGAAACCTAACTTAATCTAACATTTCGCTGAACTTAAACGAGAAAAGTACATAACTTCTTTCGTGATAGGTGAAAGTAATTCAGAATTTTTGAAAGTTTCATACTCCCGTGAACTTTAGCCGGCACAAAAAAAGATAAAAATACCGATGCGCAGGCACCATTTCGGACCGTGCACAGCGAGAATAAAGGAATTATGGTCCGCGAGTTTTTTTCCATTCAACTTCATGCAAATGGCCTCAGCCGTAAGTTTGTTGCTCTGCCGTGCTAAGGGAAAACGCCGTATGAGCCTTCAGGCGTTGCCAAATTTCCCCTGGCAAATCACTAACTTACAGGAAAATTGTGGAATGTTTGTCTACCAATTTCTCAGATAATTTTGTTAGTTATTTGATCTACAACGTCTGAAAATTTCAAGGGAAAATATTCATAATTTTCCTCAAAAATAAACATTTTATCGAAGGTGATTTGGCAACTCTCGAATGTTCATACGGCGTTCTTCCTCAGCGCGACAGTGCTGTGCCTCTTTCTCTCTCCGCTCGGCGGAGCAAAAGGCTGAAATTGCCGCACACCCCACCGCCACCGCGGACAAAATTGAGTCCAAAAAATATCACCGGCGAGTCTCCCTCGACCTTAAACGGTTTTGAGAGATGAGCTCTCATCATGGCATCCTTTATCTGAAATTTCGCCGAGCGCCTTCGTCGCGGAATGCAGCCAGGTTAACCACATCGGAAAGTTTATAATCCCTCCGTTGAAGGCTCAAATTCCTCGCCTTGCGCATCGTTTTCGCCCGCTGAGTGCACAGTCAATTTCGCGCCAAAGTTTATGAGGATGGGGCTGCCAGAATGCCGCAAAAATCTTGGGAAATTCGTCGGTTGAGATGAAATGAAGGGAGAAAAAGAAAACTAGTTGGTAAAGTGCAATACAGGAGTGTTGCAGTAGCGTACCATGTATGAAGCAGGTGTTGAAAACCATGGGCACATTGTGAAAAATAACAATAATCTGTTCTCAAAATGGGGGTAAGATGAAAATTTTTACGGAGTAGCCCGAGACAATGGTAACAGGAGAAAAACAAGGGAGATAACGGGAAACAAGGCTAAAATACAAGAATAAAATACCCAAGACGTTTCGATTCAAAACTGAGCCATTTTCAGTCGGAATAATACAATAAAATTTAAAAAATATCGATGAAATAACCTGTGATTTATATGTTGGTGGTCGAGATCTTTGAAAAAAAAAAACGAAAGTGGCCAAAATACGAGAAAAATAGGGGGGTAAGTCGAGTCAATTGACTCGTAGATCGAGTCAAATGAGACATCACCTTAGGGGAGATTGAAGTAATTCAGAGTAAATTAGAATAATTCAAGATTCTATCAAAGTTGCGTAGAGGCAGATAGATCGGCGGAATTGGGCAGGTCCGGATGAATGGTGAGATTAGTAGATTGAAATGAAGTGGTTTCTAGTATTGCAGTGAGAAAAAAAAGAAAAGTTAAGTAATGAATGTGAAAATAAATAAATATCAAACTAAAAATCTCTTGACACCAATGGTTCCATTTTAATAATCGCCATCACATTTTCCATCCCTCTCCCCTCCCTTCATTGATTTGCTCATTTAAATTTCTTCACGGCCCATTTGAGGTATTTAACACCTTCTTACTTTCACTCATGATATCACAACTGTGTAAGAGAGATTAAAATGGTGCTAAAGCAGCAATTAGGAATTTTTCCTCAGAATACGTTGAGAGGTAGTGTTAAGAATTGCAGGGATTCAAATCGAGAACAAAAACTCAGTACTGACTCATAAACGTTCTCTGATATATTGTCCTAAACTTTCAGAGGTAAGATATGATGCGGCGTAATGATGGTCCTTTCCTCGGCGGTGCCAAAAGTTTAATCTTCAGTTTCGAAAGTGGAACTTGGAGAGATCCACTCGACTTTCAGAGACATCACTCAAAATGTGGATAACGACGCCGCCATAAAAACTTTTACCCAATAATTTAGCAGGTCAACCCTCACGTACAACCCTCGCGGCTTCTGAACGGTTGAAGATAAGTAAATCGACTCTGCGGGAAGTCTGAGGCTGAATCCGCCGTGCTAAGGAAGAACGCCGTATGAAAATTCGAGAGTTGCCAAATTTCTGTTGATAAAACACGTAATCTGTAGGAAAGTCATGCTAATTTTTCCATGAAACTGTCAGATGTTTTAGATTAAATTGCCTTTAAAATTTTCTGAAGAAATTAAGGAAAAACATTCTTAATTTTTCCGGTAAATTTAAATTTTATTGAAGGAAATGTGGCAACGTCTGTGGGCTCATACAGCGTTTTTACTCAGGACGGCAGAAATGACGAGGCTAAGGGATCGACGAGGCTAAATGACGGGATATCAAACTGAGAAGTAACACAGCGAGATCGAATCACGCTGAGTAAACATTTGGTTTCGAGCATCTCTTTGACTTTTCCGGTGGAAAGCAGAGAAAACTTCCGAGCCCTCCGAGTCGACCGAGTTTTTTTGAAACAAAAGTGAGGGCCTGACATCTTTTCTGCTTTGGCGACGAAGAGGCATCGACACGAAGATGCTCCAAAAGTTATCAATGACAAGCGCGATGTGATAGGCTCGGCGCAACTTTCGCCGTTCTCACCGCTTTTGATATTGTTTGGGTGTCGAAAACTCACTTTGTTTCAAGAAAAATCAAAAGGATATGAGTATTCCTCGAATGAGAGTCTCGGAATGTTCCGAAAGTTACGAGCGGGAGAAAACAGGCTTTTTGTGTTGTTGAAAAAAAGGAAGAAAGAAGCAATTGGTTATTTGGAGTAAAACTTCGGGCGCAAGAGTCCCTGCTTTTCTTGTAGATCGAAATTAAACTTCTCAGTGTTTTATTTTATCCCTCACCGGAAAAAAAAATACATCGTATTTAGAGTCCAGACTCTTCAAAACATTGACAAGAAAAAGGACTCTTGATTCAATCAGATTTAAGCTTAATCAAAAGGAAATCCGCTCAAATTAAGAGGCTTGGTTCTTGATTTAAGCTTAAATCTGATTGAATCAAGAGTATTTTTTCTTGTCGATCTTTTTAAAAGTCTGGACTCTATATCCAATGTGTTTTTTTCTTTTTTTTCCAGTGCTTCATTCTATCATTTCAAATATGTGCTGTCAATAGTATACCACTCTACAATAAAACTCTCAGTTTCAAAATTAACAGTTTTTTCATGGCTTTAAATTTTAGTAAATAAAGCCACTACTCAATAACTTATGAGTATTAAAGAACCTAAATACGCCAAAGTTTTGTGTAAAATCATGGGTTTTATGTAACAAAAATGATTATTACCAAAAAAGAAGGCGAAGAAAAATCTTGCAGATGCACGATAAGTAGATTTGTCTACGATTTTAAGGGTTATAGGTATTTTCTCCTGGAAAAGTTTTTTTCACCGGGTAGGAGCGTTTTTTAAGAAAAATCACTTCACTCCTTCTCACCCGCTCCTCAATTCGCTTTTGAACCTGCAACCATCAGCCTTACTCAATGAAAATCAATAAACATAATTGCCAGCAATACATAGCATGCCAGCATAGCCAGCACTTCATGTTTGTAAATATTTTTTTGTCTAAAGACTTTAAATTCCTATCTTAAATTGGCATTTACACGTAATTTATTTGAAGAAAATATCAAGCTCTCTTTAGACCTATTTTCTCTTTTTACTTTACTCCTTGAAACGTTCCCTGAGGCTGGACGTGCATGCAAGTAAACAGAAAAGTTTTAAATAAGGTGTTTTCATTTTTTCTTTTTATTCTCATCATCACTGCTAACCACAAAGAGAGTAAGTTTAAATAGAGCCGAACGCAGCGAAGGAGTTGAATAAGCGAACGAAAACAACAGGAACTAAACTAGAGAGAAAATTGCTGCAGGCTTATGGACGATTATTTACGTGTTCCCCCTATTGAGGTGCTTTTTCTTTATTATAAAGTCTCTAACGATGAAGTTTAAATTAAAAGGGTTGTAATAAAACAACGCATGAACGAAGAAGAAAAATAGGTAAGCGTTATTAAAGAGGTTAGTGCTTCATGGTATAGTTTGTTTCTGATGGAAGTTATAAGGGGATATTTATCAGCTAAAAACGGTAAAATTCCAATCGAAATATGCATGGTCGTACGAAAATGGAACAAAATTCTGACATTAAGATATGTTTGATTTTCGGTTGGAGACATAAATCATTTTTTCCCCTGCAAATGAGAGCAAGACAGGACAAAGCTGGTGAGTATACCTATTAATATAGTAGATGCTTGCAAAAGATAGGCTGCCAATTTGGAGGATTAAGTTTCCAATTTTATCTAGGGAAAATGTATTCTTTTTATGCTAGTCCGCGAGATTTTGGACGTGATCAATATTTCAGACTTTTTCAAAGGAAATGTTAATTTTCTTCTGGACCTGTCATGGCACCCCCCTCTCCCGTCGCTCTTTGCTGGCTCTGCCACAATAATAGCTAAAAAGAGGCTTAAGGGCGTTAAATATATGCTTCAGCAGATGAAGGCATACATTTCAGACGAAGGGGGGCTGTGGGGCTCCTCCAGAATCTTTCGACATCTTGAAGCTCAATATGCAGTTTGAGTCAAATTTGTCATGAATAATTACCAAAGGTAAGGGTTATGGATGTGTTCTTGGAAACAAGACTACCGGGACCATTTTAATCATGGAAAGTTATCGGAGATCATACGTAAGCTTTAATTTGCTTCAAGCGTCCTTTTTTCTTCTTTCTCTGATCCCGTTCCTTCCTTCTCCCCCCTGTTCCTTCCTTTTTAATCCCTCCTTTTTTTCGGTCAAACGGGGGGGGGGGGCGTATAGGCCCCCCTTGAATCCGCTCATGTATGAGTACATATATTTGTATCACCTGTGTGAGTGTTTGCGTTTTTTTCCTTTCTTCCTTTTTCCAACATTAATCGGAATGAAAGCGAAAGCTCCTCACTATCTGTTCGGTAAGAGAACAACAGTTTAAGGTGACTGCCGTATATTATTTAAGACAGCCGTACCAAGAAAATTAAGTAAATTAGCGTATCATAACAATGAACTCACAAAATAAAAATTGATTAGAATAGGTGAAAATTCCAAAGATGCAATGACCACGCGAGAAAATAGCCTTGATGTAACAGGGTACAAAAGATTGGAAGGGGACTAGGGTATAAACGATTACTGAGAGAGAAGAACTAATCTCCTTTCGCTGGAAAAGACAGGGAGCGACCCGGAAATTTGCGTGGAAACGTGCTAGAGCGTAAGTTCATTTCGATGGGAGAATTGGCAGGAATTAAAGTAATAAATAAACGCAGAGGGAGTGAGATTGCCTCGGATTGGGGAAGGAAAGGGAGCTGAAACGAACCGATCGCGACTACATCGATACCATCCAATTCCATCTCTTTCCAATGATCGAGATTCGACTCTACGAGAGGTCATCGATATATTGAATGGTCCCTTGCCGGGATATGAGCTGACAACGCAGGTTGTGGGTCGGCAATGAGATTGAGGAGCGAGCGAGATAAGTTGGAGGAATAGGACTGAGAGAGGAACTCCGCTCCAACTGACAAGTGTTCGATATTCAACGGCATGGTTACACGAAATTGGAATGAGAGAGCCCCGAACCAGCTGTTCCCACAAATTGGTTGGATTGTCACATATAGTATCCGAATGCATCTGCATCCCTTCAAGCTCAGCTGGGAGCCTCCATCCTGAACCCCTGCAAGATTCCCAGTTCAGCTTAATAAAAGGAAAAGTGCAGCGACTCGCTGGATTTCGGACCGGCGGAATTATCCCCCGGGCTCTGCCGGACCTTCAAATCACGCTAGACTCACTGGGTGTGAAGCATGCTCCAGAAGCCCAGACTGCGCCACTCAGTAACAACGCCATCGAAAAAATTACTGACTGACCTAAGGAATCAAATGCAAATACTTTTTTTTCTTTTTTTCTTTTTTTTTCTTTGTTAAAATAATGGCAAATCATTTAAAACTCTTGGACAGATCTGCTCCCAAAAAGCACTAATTCTTTTTCGAAGTAAGTAAATTTATAGTTTTCATGATGTCATGTTTAAGACCTCATCAAACCTTCCTTGCAACCTACCATGCAAACCGTATAGAGCCTCCACGATTAATGTAAACCAAGCATAACCAAAAAAAAACGCCTTCAATTTTTTGTGCCGCAACCGCCATCTATACAGGAGTACGAATAGTTGTTTGTTGAACAGCTGACCTCATCGCGCCTCCCTTCACTGCCTACCATACAAATCGTACGGGACCTTCACGAGTACTGTAAACCGTGCATAACCAAAAAAAAACGCCTTCAATTTTCCGTGCCGCAACCGCCATCCACACAGGAGTACGAATAGTTTCTCGTTTAAAGTTGTAAAGGAGCTATTCAAAAACCACTAAAAATCCAGGCATGCATTCAGCCCTGCAGAGCGTCATATTCAAACCTAGGACAGAAACTTACATCCACGATCTCTTTTTTTTTTCGAATGAAACTTGAAGCGAGTTTTACGAGTGGATTAACACGCCATATCCGTTGGTGTTAGGCGTCGTAGGCCGATTACAGGAAGCGCGTAGCACGGGACGAGAACACGGGTGCATCTCCAACGTGCGATAAAGCGTTTTATACGTTCCAGAGGAGCTTTTTATTGTATCTGAGGCTCTCCGTTCGGAGGGTAGGGATAGCGGTTTCGTTTTATCAACGCTCCTTGCCCGGTTGCATCCACCGCCCAGCCATCGCATCCGCGGACCCTCCGTACCTGTTGTCAATCGATCGCTGAACGAGTTCTTTGTTTCGGGTTCACTATCCACTCGTTTCGAGGGCTCTCCCGGAGCAGCAAGCACAACACTCATCGAACGGAGCCCAAGGCAGAGTGAGCCGGATCCGGGATGAGATAGACTGCATTTTGCAATTTGGAGCTATAAATTCTGGCCCATCTGAAAAAACACGGAAACGAAAGGCACATACGTTGTTTTTCAACCGGGCTGGAATTTATAGTTCCTAATCACAAAATTTAGTCCAGATTCCCCCGAGTTTTGCGAGCCGTTTTCAAGCGATTTCGAGCACCTGCGGGTCGATTGTTGATTCGTTACCGAATGATTGATCGATAAATGGACTTTGCAAGTTCTACCGCAACTTTGGTCAAATTTATTCTCTTGTTATCGCAAACCGTTAAGCGTTCTTTCCCGGAGAATCTAGGGCTTTTAGAATTACTTTTGCAGCTCAGATAACATTTTCGGTTCTGGTAGGACATTATGAAGCGCAGAATCTTAACCACTTGTTCAAAATCAGGCACCTAGCCTGCTTGTCAACTTCTAATCAGATGATAAATCCGTGGAAAGAGGTAACATGGATCGGACTTCAGGGTGATTCATAAGTAAATGTGAGGAAACACACAGGTGCACATTTACATTTTTTTCAAGCACTTGCCTGTTACCAAGAATTTTCTTGTTCCCAAGAACTTTTCCGTTTACGTTACCATAGCACTAAATTTTCCCGGATCACATTGACCCTCCCTAGTCTTCGGTGGATTTTAGCCGAGTATCCAGTTACTTTGCAGGAGGAGTTTCGGCAGTGGCGGACTGCATCAGTCAACAGTTCAAAATGAGTGTACTCAGGGCATCCGTGACATATTGGACTCAGTCAAAAGGGTCACTGCGCCGCTGGAAACTGTAACCGCTGACTGTCACGCGGCCAAAGCAAAGCCCTACCAAGCATTGCGGCCTAACATTGCTCTTTCCACTAAAGAGCGTACTGCAACTCAAGATGAACCCTGTTGTCTATGTAACTATGTGCTTCCCAGGGTTCCCGTGAAAATTGAGCCACGCCCCTGCGTCAGGGAAGCGACGATAATTAATACGTTTTAGAGCACAGGGAGTGATTAGCGCACATGTTCAACGGCTAGCTCAGTGGTGGACTTGGATCTAGCTCGAGTCGGGACGCGGATCCACGAATTTCACCGAAAAACAAGTTGCTCCCGCCATCGCAGACAAAACAATATACATACTCCGCGCACTAATGGTTCCTAATGGTGTAAAAATTACTTTCGGGGATCAACTATAATCCTCCCTTATTCGAAGGGTAATGATAGAGCTAATGAGTGATGCGTTATGATCACCCAATGCTGGTGGAAATCTAACCAAAATTTGTGTTATGTAGTATGTGGCATTGTGAGACTACTCTGCCGTGCTAAAGAAGAAAGCCGTATAAGCTTTCAGACGTTGCCATATTTCCTTCAAGGACCGAATTCACTGAGAAAATTGTAAATATTTTTCCTTAAATTTTGTTCACGATTTTGTCTAAAATATCTGACAATTTTAAGGAAAAGTATGCATAACTTTCTTCAATAATAAGCGTTTTATCTGGAGCAATTTGGCGACTCTCGAATGTTCATACGGCGTTTTTCCTTAGCACGGCAGTACTGCTCAATCTCCCGGAGTTCCCCTCCAGGTGAGCTAGGTGAATGCATGGATAAAACGAGAGACGTTAAAATAAATCCATCGGGTGCTCTGTTAAAAATCGTCGAAAACCACCGGAGTGAAACAAAGTAAGTTCCAATCAGCTCCCGTCCATGTTACTCGAGACGAAAGACGTAACGCTTGGTTTTGAAAACGGGGGGGGGGGTGTCTGACCCTGCGTTACTGGTACGTTACAGCGAGAGGAGGGCGTTCAGGGCTGCTACGTACGTAACGCTAAATTGGGCTATTCGAAAATCTGAGATAAAAATATACCCGTGACATAAAAATCGAGATTGATGCTCTCCACATTGTTCTAGTTCAAGGTCCCACAATGAGAGAGAAGGTAATAGTGCATTACTTTGGAAAATGCACTAAAAAATCAACGTGAGGTGACAATTTTTCATCCTAAATTTGCCACAAAACCTTAATTTAGAGGTGTGAGAGAGTTATACTAAAAATCAGAGGTTGCTCTGCAAAAAAAGTATGGTAACATCTACTATGAGTCCACTTGTTTTTTTATGCGGTGATATTATTTAGAGAAAATAACCAGAATTACAATATCATCCACCAGAACTCTGGTAAAACTTACCATAATACGGTAAATGCTATCATGGAGTCTACTGTTTATTACCATACTCGTATCACTGAGTCAGAGTACAGTAAAATCTATTACATGTTTTTTTCAGTGTGTTTGTTATTTGGAGGTTCATCACATGTTTTCATTATGACGGACTTCTGTGTTGTTTTTTTTTTTTCTAATCAATGACCGGCATTTTGTAGAGATAGGAGAAACATTTACAGGTAGTTTGGTTTTGGAAACGGCAGAAAGATCCCTTTTTTTAGCGTGAATACGTCGTATATATGATTACAGAGGAAGGATGCCAGGCCCCTCCCTGGGCTCGCTCTCGACTATGCTTTCGGCTGAAAAAGAAAAATTCGAGCACGGAGAGCAACCGCATGGCAGATGACTGCGCCTGTGCGCAACTGTATTGACATCATTCTGATGAAATTTCGTTTCTCTAACCAAGTGCGTGTTCTTCTCTTGTGAGAGCGCCTTCTAAAAGGTGATTATGCAACACGCGCAACGCGGACGGTATCTGAAATTGCCCAGCGAGGAATTGAAGGGTACTTTAAGGAGTGTTTTCAGCGTATTGTATCATCGGGAGAGACAGGAGAGACAATGGAGAATTTGCAAGGGTCTGAAATTTGATAAATTTCGTGTTTAAGTGGATTCTACTGAGTGAACTGAACACTGAGATACCCTTCATTCATAAATTGAGCAATTATTAGAGGAGAAATGACAAAAGAACTGATTCTGCTAAAATACATGTGTTTAAATGGGAAATGCCGCCTGATGACGTCACTAGGCGGTGCATCTCCTCTCTTTTAAATCTATTTTTAAAGCATTTCCCATGTCAGAAAAAAATTACAAAAAATACTGTGAAATCAGCTCTTTAAGCACTTTCAGATGAAGCAATAAAAAATTTGCGTGCAAATTCTCCATTGTTCCGAATATTCAGGGCTCCTGCAGCTAACTTGCAATCTTTGGCTGAATGACATATCAATGCCTAAATATTTAGAACTTTTAAAGCTGGTTTTTAAGGTCATACGTTCTAGAATAAAGCACGTTAATAGACCGTTTAAGTGTCAGAATTCAATATGTGAACCGTGATAGCGTGATAACATTTACTTATTTTAGAGTCAAATTTTAGCAGCACTACTTGATGGTTGCCCGTAACTTACACCAGATCGCCGACAATCCTGGAGTGGCTAAAATAAAATATTGAATTGCGATTAAGTAATAATTTTAACACTTTAACTTCAGAATTTGTGAGTGAATAAACGGAACATTTTGCCAACTTAACTTGAATTTCAGGTGTTATTTTCTCTAGATTATCTTGTATATTTCCTGACATATTATTTTGTTGAACATCAGGGTACTGCTTTTTGGGAATTCCGAATGATTACTGATGGAACTTGTTTTTATTGATGTGTTTCAGCTGGCACTAATCTGGTCGGCAAATTTACCCAAAGTGTTCGGAGAATTGTTCAAGACGTCAAAGATGAAGGAACTGCAAGTGAGTAAACAAAATGTTGAATTCAATTTGTTGGTGTGGTTTTCGTAGATCCACTTTCAGGCTGAGTAGTAATTTTAAAAATTTCCCAACGATTTTCTGGAATTATGCCCTTGAAATTTCAGCCGAGTCTGTTTATTTCTTCAATTATCTCAATCTCGTAGTAAGAGTGGCCATGGACTCATAATTCATTATTTCACCTTTTCGTTAAACATTTTTAGTCGGTTAAAAATAAATTTGTGGTACGAAGAAACGTCGCGGTATTCATATACCTTTTGTATTGCAGCCTTTTCCCGAATTATGTTGTGTTATAATGTTGCAAGAATCGTCACTTCTGATACCCCCTCACAGTTGTTTCGTGACTCCTCCATACGCGACTCAAAAACGAAAAGCAAGCTTTGCGTAGCATCATCGGTGACTTTTTGTCTGCAAAATGTTCCCCGAAGAGTCGGGATCACGTTGTTTAGAACAATAAAGGAGTATTGAAGTAACTGGAGGTACTGCTGTTGGCGTTACGGTGACTTGTTTCGTTGGCCCGCATTGAATCTATTTCAGTGTAATAGTCTCGGTGCTACACCAAGTTCGGTCGGAAGAGCCCGACGTCTGCAAAGGAAGGGTTGAGGAAACTTCCAGCTCACTGTTGCCATATTACTTTTGGGAATTGCTATACAAATGTACCCGTTTGCGGGAGACGAGACCGCAGTCTTGAGAAAAATTCAGTCAGAAGGACATTTTTCAGACGAGTGTCATTGGTCGAAAAATAAGAATTTGAATTTTTGACGGGAATCACGCTAAAGTATGCATTCAAGTGAAATAAGATTGGGAAAACACCGAGGAAGAACTTGCGCCCGCTGCTCATGTTAGCCCAAATGGTGTCTAGTTACTTCGTTGAAATTATCCGAAAAATTACATTGTTAGAAAGAAGCCCAAAAATTTCCCTGCTAGGCAGCAAAACCCCAAAGCTATACTAGCTGTTATCTGAAAAATTTGAGCTCCGGAAATGCGGGAAAAAACTTTTAATTTCTATTTCTTCTAGCTACACGATTTTACTTGCTACGCTGAAAGCTTCATTGAATCCGGTTTGGATTGGAATGCTTTGGCAGTTTTTGGGTCATTATATGTACAGAAGGATGGACTCTTCAGGATGGTGATAATATATATTTCAATTTTGAGTTTTTCGGTGGGAACTGGAGACCGGAATATAGTCGCACGCGAAAAGGAATCATAACGAAGTATCTAGCCAACATACTTTTGTAACCAAGTGAAGATTTTCCTGAAACCAAGTATCAAAACATATGATTACATTGAATAATTTCAATAAATGCATTCCGACTTTGCATGACATTCCGTTTCTTTTATTCGTCTTTTAATCACATCCAAATACCTGTGAAATAAACTCGGTTATACTGTTAGGGAAATTTTCATTGGATTAAGGGTGATTTCCAGGGTGGCAAAATTTCATGAAAAATAAAATCTTGAAATTTCACGTGAAATATTTCATGGAATTTCAGAAATTTACGGAAGAAAATTGAAAAATACCGGTTCCTTTTCATGTTTTGCAAAATGTAAAAATTGTGACTTTCTACCATTTTGTATGTTTGAGTGCGGGTTGCATACTCTATCCCCTGAAATAAATGGAATACCTCACAGTCTCGTGAAATTTTCTTTCTTATTGCGTTTCATGCCGCCCTGGTGATTTCATTAAAAATTAGAGAGAAGTTTATAGAGTGAGGAGGCAACATTGTTTAGTGTGCGGAGGGAGAGTTGGTTAAATATGAAAAGAGTTCGTGTGGCGCGTGGTTGGAATACGTGAGAAGTGACAGCATTGATAAAACTCTTCAGTATTAATGTGCACATCAAGGAGGCCGAGTCTTCCGTTGCCGATCGGGTGGCGTTGTATTTTGCAACTGTAATAAGATACACCGGGAAATCTTCTTGCTTTCCCTCGCAATTAGGCAACATTTCCGCGCCAATCCACGCTGGGGTTGGAGCTGAGGTAAGCCGCCGAGAGCCGACGACGATGACGCCTTGCGTCATTGTTGTCAAATTTTTCGAAATTGGAGTCCTCAAGAAACGATTTTTTTTTTCTACCAACAAAGGTGAAAACCAAAACTTTCACAATCATTACAGCGGGTCGATCGTTATTTCATTATCGATTGACATTGACCTATTACTAAACTTCAGCAATCTAGAAATCTATCTCCCTAGCTCAGCAAGGATGTGTATCGATCAAGGTCATCGATAACGACTTACAAATTGTATATAATTACGCGGTAAAATTTAAAATGTAAAATAAAAAAAATGTCCCACTATATTCCAGGTTGCATGTTTGTGCTAGCTAGAAGGGTAGTCGCTAATTGTCAGAGGCATGGTTGAATCAGCCAGAAATCAGCTGATTTGCTGATAATGCTACTCATATCTAGGTAACGCAACCATACCTTTGCCTGGTGCCGAAATCAGCATTGAATTTGACATCACACAATTCCGTATACAATAATTCTGATTGTCCAGTGATTCTAAAGACTAGTAACTGCGGAAGTTCCTCACTGATGCAAGAAATCCACGGGAAAAAAAGAGATAGAGGTTAGGCCCGAACTTGGACATTTCCAATTATTTGTTGTAGTACCCCAATTAATAATTGCAGTAGTATTCCAATACATTAGGTTAATAACCCAAATGCTGCGGGACTATCCCCACCTGAGTTGTGGTACTACCAAAATTGGTCGGAATTGTCCGTAACATCCAACAAATTGGGGTAGTGCCAACAATTTAGGGGGTTATCCCCTAACAATTTTTTTCCTTCTTCTTCTTCTTCTGCCTTCTGACTAGGGCCGTGACCCTGTTTGTCTAGCCTCTAAAACAGTAATATGATGCCGATGAGAGAGATCACTTAATTCTCCGGGGATGAAAGGCAGCTCTGTGCCCATCTCTTGGGCGGTCGTCCGGGTTGCCTTTGGCTATGAGGTCGTCCTACCATACAAATCTTGGCAAGCCTTTCCCCCTCCATCCTCTCAACATGTTCCGACCACATTTTCCGGCGCATCTTGGTCCATTTGGCAATATCTTGAATTTGGCACTCTTCGCGAATTGACTCGTTGGTCTGCCTATCTCGGAGCGTAAAGCCTGCTATTTTCCTCAGGACTTTCATTTCTACGGTCCGCAACTGTTGTTTAGTGCGCTTCGTGTCCGCTCGGGTCTCCGCAGCGTAAGTCAGCACAGGTCTTACAACCGTTTTATAAACTCGAACTTTGCTCTCTTTAGCCATGTACTTATTCCTCCAAACCATTTCATTTAGGCATCCGGCTACTCTAGTTGCCTTGATTGTCTGACTCCGCACCTCGGTCCCTAAATCCTTCACACTCGTTATTAAAGCGCCCAAGTACTTAAACTGCATTACTTGTTCAACTACGGTACCGTCCACGACTAGCTTACATCGTATTGGATTTTTGCTGATGACCATACTTTTTGTTTTTTTAGCCGACACTTTCATGTTGAATACCTCTGCAGCCAGGTTGAAGGAATGGAGCATTCTTTGCAGATCATCCTCGGAGCTTGCTACTAAAACAGCATCGTCTGCATAACAGATTATATTAATATTCGAATTGCCTAGCCGATAACCTCTCTTAAATCTAACTGCATCGATTAGCTTATTCATTAACAAATTGAATAGAAAAGAGCTGAGGGAGTCCCCTTGTCTTACTCCTCTGTTTACAATGACTACATCAGAGGTTCCCTCCCTGGTGACTATCCGTGTCTTGGTGTTCGAGTTCAAGTCGGCAACTATCTCGATGAGACACCTGGGAACATTCCGCTCGTTAAGTATCCTCAAGACATCTGTTCTCCGTACGCGGTCGAATGCCTTCTCCAAATCCACAAAACATAAAAATAAAGGCTTGTTGAACTCGATGGATTTCTCTGCCAATTGTCGTACCATGAATATGGCATCGTTGGTGCCTCTGTTTTTCCTAAACCCTTGCTGTTCCTCGGCCATATGCACAATCTGCTCCAAAATATCTTTGAGAACGGATGTAAATAGCTTGGAGCACGTGTTTAGGAGCGTAATACCGCGATAATTTTCAGGTACAAATTTGTCACCTTTCTTGAAGATGGGAATTGTGAAACTATCCTTCCAGTCTTCCGGCATTTTCTTTTCTTCCAAAATTTTTTGGAACAGACGATGCATCCACACAGCTAGGACTTTTCCACCATATTTAACGAATTCATTTCCGATGCCATCTGGTCCAGGGGATTTTCTGAGCTTTAATCTGTGAATGGCTTTGGTCACCATCTCCAATGACACGGTCACATTATCTTCGTTCTGGTAATCAATCCTCTCTTGGATGTCGTCATCTGCATCTTTGTACAGTTCAGTAAAATAAGTGTGCCATTCTTCTTTCCGAATGTGATGGGCCTGCCTAAATTCACAGATTTCTTTCCGCTGATTTCGAAGAGCATTCCACATTTTCCGTTGCGCACCATAAAAGTCATGCTCCATTCCTTTGGTGTAACTTTCCCAATAGCCTTCTTTAATTTTCCTAATTCTCTGGTTCATCGAATTGCGGATCCTTTTGTACTTTTCATATTCTTCTGGAGTGGGATTAGATTTATACTGTAAAAATGCTTCCTTCTTAGACCTTGCAGCATCTCTGACTTCATCACAAAACCAGGGTGTCCGGGTATCTGTGCGATTTCTGTTTACTTTTCGCCATCCTACTGCCTCACCAGCTGCTTCCAGCACCTTCGATTTTACATGCCGCCACAGCTCATTTGCTGTCAAATCTTCATCTGGCACACTCTCCAACTTGCCATGCAGCCTGGAGCGATAGAAGCTCCTGATGCTGGGGTCGGACATCTTTTCAACACAAAGTTTTTCGAAAATCACCGGTTGCTGTTTTCGCTGACTGAAATCGATTCTTAGTTCGCATAACACTAAGCCGTGCTGAGTACCAGCATCTGCGGATGACAAGGTGCGAACATCTAGGATCTGCTGTGGATGTACATGTCGATTACTGATGATGAAATCAATCATCGATGCTTGGCCTCTCCGATTGGTCCAGGTAATTTTCTGTTGTAACGGGTGATCAAAAAACGTGTTATTAATCCTCAATTCATTTATGGCGCAAAACTCAATGAGTTCCTCACCGCTGTCATTCAAGGTGGGCTCATTGAATCTATTTTTGATCCCAGGTACAACATTATTCCCAACACGAGCATTCCAGTCACCCATCATGACTAACTTTTCCCGAGCTGGTATTGTGTTGATGACTTTTTGTAAAGACTCATAAAACGTATCTCGCTCTGGCTTCCCTCTACTCGTATCTGGCGCGTAAATTGATATCAGATTTAATTTATCTCGGCCTAAGTAGATGATAACTTTTAGGATCCTTTCGCTTATATAATCGATATCAATGATATTATCAATGAGGTTCTTATGAACCAACATTCCAACGCCGGCGTGTGCTCTTTCACTCTTGTCGACGCCTTTATATATGAGCAGGTAGTTGCCCCTCATTACACTTCCAGCTCCTTTCCTCTTGGTCTCACTCAGCGCACAGATGTCGATCTTCTTTCCATCCAATTCAATAATAACTTCTTGCTCCTTATTTGTTAATGATGTCACATTCCAAGACGCAATTCTCAATTTTTGAGCCGCTTTTGTCCATTTGTCCGTTATCCTTAAATCTTTGGGTCGAAAGTCCTTTCTATTCTGATACCGAGGCTTTTTATTTCTCCTATGAGCAAAAACGGGTCTTTTTACCGGAGGCAGGTTGCTAGCCTTACCTCCGAACCCTCCTCCTTAGCCCGGGCTTGGGACCGGCAGTACCGTCGAGGAGACGTGATCGTAAAATATGAAATTTGAGTTTAATTACTTGCACGTTTGCATAACTCATAATTGTCACAGGTATTAACGACTTACAGGTCAACGAAAATGTGTAAAGTTTCCGCTTCAAACCACCCACATGTGACACATAACGTTCACCATTGTGGCGATTATCATGTCCTCTGCGAGTGTGTTGGGGGCCAAGGCGACAAGTGGGTCTAGTTTTTGATGTTTAGTGTCTGGATTACGAGAGTAATATGAATATATTTGTTGGCAGGCGGTCTCACGAAGGAGGAATTGATTGAGATGAACGAGCGGTTCCGGGCGGTCCGTGTGCGTCTGGAGGAGTCGTACGACATAGCGAAAAAATCCCTCGTCGGTCTAATGGCCAAATACGGCGAGAGTAAATCAACACGTAATGTCTTCCAGAGGTACACTTTACTCAAAGTAATGATTAAGGTGAGTTTCCCGCTCTTTTTCCTCCCTTTCTCATACACGTTAATTTTTCCCTGTTCCCCGTCAAAACTACCGCTCCCTATCCGCCTAATAGCGCCCGAAAACCATGCTCATTTACCGTGAACCATTTTATTTGGATCACATTATTAGTGGAAAGGAACCAGCGAGCTGATTACTGAAATTGATAGACAAAGCTATAGACTAAGGAGGCATTGGAAGCATGGAGCGAGCCTGGTCGAAACGGGTGGCTGCTATAGACAAAGGGGGAAAATGATGGACTGGCTGCAGGGTCCGTTGGTTAGTCTATTATGTACTTACCCCCTTTGTCCATTGAAAAGACTCGCTCCTACCAATAAGATAGCTTTATTTTTGATCTGTCTTCTTTGTCCATCGCTTTGTCTATCAATTTCTATAATCAGCCCGCTGCGCTATTACAGTGTTTTCAAAATTTTGCAACGTCCTCTATCGTTTTAAAAATACTCAATATACGTACAGGATGAAAATTTACACAATTGTATTTCCTTAAAATTAACAATTTTTGGTGAGAAGCAAAAACTATCGGCTATTCTGAGAGATTTTTTTGATAGTAATTTGTTATGAAGAAGCAGCATTTTTATGAATCTGGAATCAAGCTGGTTTCTTTTTGCTATAATTGCGATCCATTTATCTCTCTAATTACTCATACTATGGTGCGTTACTTATAAATCAGCACTTAACCCTCTGAGGCATATATTAACTCTGGGTCCCGACTTTTGAGAGACACAAGCCTAAGCTGTGTACCTCTCGTAAAAACGTAGAGGCCAAAATGTATGGCATGATGGCATAATTTATTCTTAGAGATCTTAGGGGGGCGAGGGGTAACTTTATACTCGTAGGTATCTTATTTGAACATACTGTAAAAATTTCAAACCAAAATGATCGTTTCTCCCCCCCCCCCCAAGAATTAATTATTCGTGGAATTTTTGAAATTTTGCAAGTAATATAGCACGAGGTCCTGGAATTATTCTGACCATTTATTTACATTTTTTGATTAGGTCCGGAGTGCACTGGAATACAAGCTATTTGGGGGTTATTTAGGAATACACATTCATTTTTTAGGCCAACCATGCACCCTGAGTTGGCATTTTTTGCACAAACGGTGTCCAAATATATGTGTTGATTGTGAACTTATATTTTGTAGAAGAAGCACTCAAACGTCTTTTTAGTAGAATTTGAAGGGGTTTTGAGTTTTATTTTAGAGTCGGGAAATTGGATTAATTTTATAGCTCACGGTGTTCACAACGTTTTCTCCACTCTTATTACCAACTATGTCTTATGAAATAGAAGAGTCCTCTAAAATATAAAGTGAGTCCAGATTGCTTGGCTCAGGTTTTTCCCAGATACTTCCGCACCGATGGTATTTAATATTTCAGGGTGTTCATAAAGAAGGATTCAAAGGCAAAGTTTCGCCTCGAGCAAGTATTGTGTTTATTAAACGAAGAAAAGTTCAGCTGTAAATAAATAAGTAATGTTGCTCATAAATTCTTGAATTGTTGACTGACTTTAGTGGCTCGAAGGCGGAAAGATCGATGGAAAAATTTAATCATCCGAGGCAAAGTTACCCGCAACCAATGTTAGTAATTATGATTTTTAAATCAAACAAAAGTAAAGTAAAGAGCGATATTGCATTCACACTGCCGCTATTATCACGATACTGCAAGCTCATGTTAACTCAATTGGAGCTCTGTATATTTCACACCCCTAAATATCAAGAAAGTCGCACAATCTTGATAGTTCCCCCTCATTCTATACCCCCTCTTTTCCCCCAAAAAATTACAGCATGGAGAGAAAATATGCACTTTAAAAAAATTAGTACGGTGTATATATCTTTAAAGATTTGAATGGATCGCAAGGATTAAAAGTTCTCTAATTATGCTGCCGTGCCATGGAAGAACGCCGTATGGACCTCCAGGCGTTGCCAAATTTCCATCGATAAAAAAACGAATTTATTGTGGAAATTGTAAATATTTTTCTTCCAATTTTTCAGACTATTTTGTTCGCAATTTAATCTAAAATATCTGAAAATTTTAAGGAAGAATATGCTTAAATTTCGTCAAAAATACATGTATTATATCCGGGGAAATTTGGCAACTCTCGAATATTCGTACGGTGTTATCCATAGCACGGCAGAATGCACCAGTTGCTTATCACTCAGCAAAGATTCAAAATAATCATTTCAAATGATATTGAAAAGACTGAGAGCATATTTTCGTAATTACTTTTAATTTTTCTAACATCAGCCCTATTGAGTGTTAAGCTCTCTTTTTATTTGATTAATCTGTAAATATGGATATTTTATTTATAGGAAGTAATACGATTAGAGACGCAGTACTGGACACTGGTGGAGATTCCTCGGCAAGAGAAACAGGAGACCGTGCCCGCTTTTGTTTTGCGAGCATGCACGATTATGGAGAAAACTCAGAAATCTGGAGAGGGTGTGAAAACGGCTGCAAAACTTGCCGAGGAGGAAGAAAAGAAGAAAGAACGCCTGGAGAGACTTCAAGGTAACCATTTTTTTTTAATTTTAGGGAACTTTTACAACAGCAAAAAAGCTGAGGCCGCAAATTGAGACACAGTTTGGAACTCCAATTCGCAAATACCAATTTCCGGAATTCCTGCGGCATCGCAATATTGCTCTTTATCGTAATGTTTAAATTATTTTTTTTAATCACTCGTGATCGTGAGTTTTTTTTCTGTACAGTGCTAATATTTTTGCTATTTTGGCCGCACCAGATCTTTTAAAATAGGATGGCGTTATTCGGCTGGCAACTGTCATTTTGCCACTCTGCCTACTCAGAATTACTAGGGAAAGATTACTAGGATTATTTAAATCTCTACTCGCACCACACAGAAAGTGCAACTATTTTAAACACAGCAAGACTTATTTAAACTTTTAGTCATGCTCTTCTGCCACCGGCAAAACGATGACCGCAGCCTAAAAATTTTCGTCATTTATCATGTGCAGCATCCTGTTGTAATATGCAATCTTTCATCGGTTATTTAATAAAAAGTTTTCACGTGTATTTCCTTGTTCCAGACATGACAACAGCTCAAATTGAGGCGGAGAATACTCAAATGACCAACGATCTGTATAGACTGTTAAAAAAGTACACCGGCTTAAGGAACTTAATAAGAAAACTAAAGGTAATCTTTTGCCCAGAAATATCACTAAACTACTTGAGAAATCTTTCGAGCTGTCACACACCTAATTAATTGTTGCGAGGTTACCATGCGACAAACAACCCTCGGATCCCATGATAATCTAAAAGAAAAGATTTAGGTCACTTTAGGCCAATTTTTGCCTAAGCTGCGAACGTGACCTAATGGATGACGCTCAGCATGCTTAAATTTTTTATTCTTCAATTTTTTTTTTTCATTTTTTGATGTGGTGTGACTGAAATCATACGATGGTATCACAAGAGGACATGCTGTTCTATGCAATTCATGAATTAAACAGAATGCCTCGAAATTTAAACTAGAAAAAGGATTGACTTGATTCCAGCGGAGGTGTTCTTGGATTTTTTGTCAAAAAGAGTGGCCCAGGAAGCAATAATAAAATTTCTTCAGTCAAGCAGTTTCCTGCTAACTTCAAAGAATATTCTCCTTGAATTTTTCTTCTCGATTCAAAAGATATTCAAGAAAATCTCTGGTTAAGTCAAGTAATTTTTTTTCTAGTGCACTGGCTCACAATGCATTCTATTAGAACGTCGAAGTTATATACTTACTTTTGATGAATGTGCAGGAATCGTTTCCAGGGACGTTTTATAATTAAATAGTTGGCGTTTAACCCTTAGAACGCCCACAACTTTCTCCATAAACACTGAGAAAAATTCGTGGTAATAAAAACAATTTATTGGTCGTCACTGCCGATAATAACGGCTTATATTAAACACCGCGTTAATATTGGATTCTGGAACATTTATTAATGGTAAATAATTAATTGCAACGGCAACCTTGAAAAGTATGCGGTGTCATTTAGACAACACGGCTCAAGTGAAAAAGGGGATGCACCTACTTCAGAGGAACGACGAAATAAGACAAACGGAACCAACACAACATTAAAGTAGTTCAAGGGAAAGAACGCGCGATGATAACGGCGCAGAGATACAACTATTCGTTCTTCATGGATGTCCGTGTTGCAGCTGCAAAATTGAAGGCGCTATGGCGCGATGCGTGAACTTGCAATGTCCCGCTTTATGCTGCCAATGAGGTTTCACTCAAATTTAGGAGAAAAGTTATTTAAATATCGACTCTCGATTACATCTCTTCTGTCTTTAGCTGTGTTGAAAATATTTTTTTTTCCCTTTTCAACTTGACGTTTGATTCTTTCTATAGGATTTATTAGTATACCTATTTTTGAAGCTTTTATGTACCGGTCTTTTGATTTATACAAAAACGTCATTTGTATTTTTTCCATTTGACTAATACTCATTATAAACACTTACATATCGATGACTAAAGTGCGAAACCACGAATGCTGTAATTCGTGCCTTGTCTAGTGGTCCATTCGGCGCTCTTTGAGGTGTTCTTTTCACGCACTCGAGTAAATGCGTATGGTAACGTAGATAAACATATTCAGCATGACTTTTCTACAAATTATCAATGTAATTTCTCTTTTTTTCAGTCTGAGTACGTGAGCTCGAAAATGTACCCAATCTTCCCGCGTTACACGATTTTAAAAGACTTAATCAAAGCCATCATGCACCATCCCGACTACATGGAGGTTTGTCACGAGGTAGCGCCCGTCTAGCTGAGGAGGAGGGCGTCATGTATGACGTGACCTTCAAGCGAGAGTACATAATTTATTTGTCGCAAATAAATTCGCTCATCTTCTGTTTACCAGCGTGCATTTCAGTTACGCCTGTGCCAAATCATTTGGCCAGGAACGTGGTCTCCGGGTCCATGTACACACTGCCAGTGGCGATTCTTGAAAGTTGGCAACACTGTTTTTCCTCCATTTAAATGTATGTAAAACAATCGATTCTTGGTGATGCCTGTCTCACCTAAAATCGATTTTTTAAATCGATTTAAATGGAGGAAAAACTGTCTTGCCAACTTGCAAAATCGCCACTGTACACTGCCCGATTTGAATCAATGAGAATGGAATACCGCGCACTCGCACGCTGAGGTGCAGCAGCAATTTTTAATGGGTCTGTTTCGCATTAAAAATCCATTGCCGTGCTAAGGAAGAACGCCGTATGCGCTCTCAGGTGTTGCCAAATTTCTCTTCATAATGTAGGAATTTTTAGGGACATTTGTAAATATTTTTCTCCGATTTTCGATAAGATTTTATTCGCGATTGAATCTAAAATGTCTGAGAACTTCAAGGAAAGAAACTTCCAAAGTGCAATTTTTATCACGCGAAATCTGGCAACCATAGAATTTTCATACCGTGGTCCTCCTTAGCACGCCAGTACGGTTGGTTGAATGTACTTTTTCCTGCTATAAAATTGCGCATAACTCACTTTGAGCACATTAGAGGTATCTAAAATTCAGGCTCTTGATGATTTTTTCGTACCTCTGAAGATTATATCGACGGTGAAACTACCAAACCACGTATCTCGGTTTGCGACGTCGCAGACTTCCTGTCATACTTTATTTTTTAAATGAAAAACTACTCAACGTCCAGTCTTGAAAATTTCTGTGATTTTTCCTCTTCGTGCGGAGAAAATTCTGTGAAAATTTCAAAGAATGATATTGATTTGGTCTACTTCAAAAAAATAAAATGCGAGCGTAGATTTTTAAACACCGCAAACGAGAAACGTGGTTTGGTAGTTTCACCGTCGATATACGATCGTCATTCATTTTTACCATGGACATCGGCGGCCAAGAAAAACAAATTCCTAACTTAAAGAGGAAATTTGGCAAATTCTACGCAAACCTTGCATCAAGGAGTGGATTTTAGACATTTTATATGTGCTCAACGTTATTTTTGTGCAATTTTACCTGCTAATACAGGTTTATTCAGTTGACCGTGTCTCTTTTGTGCTGCAAACCTATTTCCCTTGAACCTTGAAAATAGTTTTTCGCCGATTTTTAGCCATGAAAAGATGATTCGCTCAGTAAGAGCAGGAAATATTTTCTTGAAGGTGGCACTAGAGGAACTCAAGTAACGCTTGCTGTACCTAGGCCTTAAGGCGGAAGTTTACTGGCATTATAGACTAGCAGGAAAATGAAATATGGTATTACGAGAACGTAATTATTGCTTCATAGCGTTCACTCAAAGTTAATTTGGCAAGACGTCTTTGTATTTTACAGTTCATAACTAGTTAAGGGGTCGAGGGTATAACTCCAATAATCGGTCTGTTTCACATACAACAAGCACAAACAATTGAGTAGAATTTGTGCTAGCAATGCCATTCGGATCACGTTGACAGTAGGTAATGATGCACTTTCTGAAAAACACAATTTGATGATCTGCGTGTTATAACTTAACTATTCCAAAGGTAAATTGTGATGGTCGAACTATATTTAACTTGTAGAAGTAAGGTATTTGGTTAAGTTATTGCTTATTGCATGTTTCTTCTAGTCTATTTTGTCGCAACATTTTCATTCCATTCTCATTAAGTTTTGTTTTATTTTAAGTATAATCGCACAATTGACCAATATAATAATTATCACTGACAAACTAAATCAAGATTCTGATTATATGCTTTCATTAACGTCAGACAGTGTGTGAGTAGTAAAATAACATCCGATTGCACGAGTTTGAATTTATGATTTATTTTTCATTTTGTCGTTTTTGTAGAACAATCGGGTAGACAGGTCTTAGAAAATCTAGATGGCAATCAAATCAAAGCTCTAAATTGTCCATGGTTTGATGCTGTTTCTATCATAATACTAAGGACGGATCCTTCTCATCGCCCTAATTGATAAGAAAAATCACCTTTTGCGGAATTTTGCGCATTTTCTTTTCGATTTTTCCCTTAGATTTTTTAGTAGATTAACGAACCAATGCAAAAATTGGACACATATACTTTTAACGACTGAAATTCCCATCCTCAAGGAAGGAGCAACTCAGATTAGAGGCAGACGCATGATGGTGGATCTTGCCCTGAACTTTTACCCTTCTTTAAGGGGAGGATGGTGTGTGTTAGCATTGCCTTTGGTGCGATTGCGGTGCTGCCGTCATAAAAACCTCTAGGTTTCTTTTCTCTGTGCTTTTTCACAGAATATCGTCACCAGGTAACTCATTAAAGTGACCGATTATGCCTGCCAAGCCTGGTATTTTACCGTGAAATTGAATCCTCCTCTTTTTAAATGAAGTTTAGCTTTCAACCTCCTTGAACCAACAAATTGTATTCAATAAATGAATTTCATGACCCATCACATTGACGGGCACAAAAATTCTGATGTCTTACTACATCATTTGCATTCTTTTGCATTTAAATCCTATTTCTTGCTAAGCATATGTTTAAGAAGCATCAATTGAAAAGAGAAACTTTGCAGCAGCAATGAAAAAAGACGAGAAATAAAATTTATAGCAATGGCAACGATCAGTTCCTCAACATTTTTCTCATAGTGCCGGGTAGAAACTACTCTATGTCATCGGCTTGTACTTAGGCATAGAGTTGCAATTACTAAAGTGTTGAATGGCGTGAATGATGGATTATCGATAATTCCTCCATTTGAAGCTATGGTAAAGAATCGATTATTAAGGCGTTCGCTGCGAACGCTCTATTTATCGATCCTTTTCCATGGGTTTAAATGGCAGATCAATCGATATATCGCAAAGCACGCTACGCCACTGAAGTTGAATCATGAGATCCGTCGACGGAAGGAACGGGGACTTGTTTGCGTCTTTTACACGTTTCTGTAACAAAATAAAGGGCGATTGGCGAATAGCCACAAAAAAATATCAGGAGTTATATTTGAGGCAGGAAAAAAAAATTCAAGTGAAATTTTTTTCAAAATCCCTTGTTTTGAGAGCTGAAAATGCACTAATATTGGGAGAGAACTGCTATATCTAAAAAGGCGTGGCAGTTCATGAGGATCAAAAAGGATGCAGCTCGGTCACCTGATGGGTAAATTCGAGCGTGAAATTTACTTTTGATATTTACAAAGAGGAAATTCTCATAGAGTAGAAAGCATCGAAGGAGTGTTAAACCTTAAAACTACTTTTGGCTGCTCAATAGGCATAAAGTACTTCTAAAACTCTGTTTAAATTTTTTGCCAGTAACTTGCATAAATTAACTTTCGTCTTATTTGGTCCCCTAAATGTATATCATAACATTTAGAGAGCCACTCGATATTATTTCTAGAACCGTTCAGATTAATTTTGCCACAAAGTTAGAAAAATTATATTTGATCTAATTTTGAGAGACCATCGCTTCCAATGGCCACTTCTCCGAAAATAATGTTACTTTACGAAAATTCCTATTTTGTCCTAAAGGAGTTAACTCCCAAAATCTACCTATACTTAATCTTTAAATAAAAAATATTCTTTATACTCTGCAGGGCTCAATCGTCGGATTGTCTTTTTTATATCACTAAATTCCCCTTTTTTAAAAACTCCCCTATTAAAATTTTGGGCCCACCGTTTTCAGGCGAATCATTTAAATATTAACCTTACTTGTATTTTACTATGTCGTATTTAACTTATTGTGTGCCGTAATATGATCTGACGCAAATTTTTTGTCTCTTTTGATTATTTAGCATCAAATTTAAATTGGAAGTGCCAAGATGTTCTTACTGTTGCATTTTTTGCTTTTTGTAAATAGATGCCACTAATCCAAACATTATTTTTATCGTCATTATGATTATCATTGAAAACTAAGTATCAGTATAATTTTGTTAACGTATAGATATCCTATCAATTTAAGTAAAAATAATCTACTGACGATGCGAAAACTGTGCTTGAAATTCTACTGTTTTTGGTTTGGCTCGTTTTTGAGTTTTTGTTTTTTTGTTTCTTAAATTTTGAAGTTGATCTGGATTTAATCTTATCAATTGAGAAGTTCCAGGGTAATATATCTTGTAATCATAACATTGACGAGAAATGAATATGAGACCCCCGAACAATTGGACCGAGTTAAACAGAAAGGAACCAAGCCACATCAGCTATTGCCAAATTTAATTGAACGATTTAATTTTTCACATGAAAACGGTTGTGCGGATTTTTGTGCAAATTTCAGTGAAAATTCCCCATAGTTTGAGGCAAATCCCCTAAAAATTTTAAAGGAATCCGCACAAAAATTCTATCGTAAAAAATTTAATTGTCCAGTTAAATTTGGCAATAGCTGATGTGGCTTGGTTCCTTTCTGTTAAACTCGGTCCAATTGTCAGTTTAACCTACATAAAAAAATCAAACCGATTAATTTATTGCTCGTCACCCATAAGATGATACTGTATGAACACTAGAGATTATCCTTCACATTAATTCTTTTTATAGTCTCTCTATCATTTTCTTTGAAAAACTAAATTTTATTGAAAAATACGAATAAATTCTGTAAAAATGAATAGCTTACTTTTAAAATTGCATTGTCACTATCAGGAATTTTTTTTAAAGATAAACTTTATCCAGCATTTCCTAGTGACTGCATTGGGNGGGGGGGGGGAGTAGGACTTGAAAAGTTAACTTCCGTCTCGGTGATAAAAAGAAGAAACAGAAAAGAAAAACCTCCAAGGTCTAAAATGAAACACTAATGTGTAAAGAGCCTGATGCAGGCTTCAGACCATGAGAGATTAATATGCTCAATAGATCTTCATCTCAAAGAGAACCGTTGAAAAACTTCATACGGGAAAAAATTCAGAAAAACTGCACAAAGATGGTGAGAGTTGCATGTGTTCTTATACGGACGAAGGATTGTAGCCTAGTGCAAGAAACAAAAATTGTCAAACTAAAGAAATGTCATCAAAGACATTTCCACGGCATTTGTTCTTTTTTATCACCATCAATACCTTGTATAAACGAAGAAAAACTACTTTTAATTACCAAATCACTCTATGTTTTGTTACCAAACATTGTTATCATTTTGATTAAATATCCTATAATTTAACTGTTTGTAAAGTAATAAGAATATTTTGATGTCGTATAAGTTACCACATTTTTGCTTGTTTTAAACTTCGTCTGCATTTGATGTCAACCGTGATGAAACACAACCAAGAAAATTTGTGGAAATTCTATATTATATATTTTGTTAAACGTTTCAGTTGTTACAAATTATAATAATAATAATTATGAAAACTACTTACTTCTTCTTTGTTTCGTCCTTTCTTCTCTTATTAAAAGAATTAAAATAGCTGTTTGATAGTATAAAATTGAAACTCCGATCCTCTAAGATTATTTGGTATTTGAAATGACCTTTAAATAAACAAGAAGCTTTTTACGCAGGTATTTGGAAGCGCTCAGTGGTCAGCGTTTTATTGATCTGAAATTCGTGTTTTTCTCCCCTTATATTTTGACTTTAAAGAAAAAGATACTATCTCACACAGAAAAAAAAATTTCACAAAAGTTCACAGAAAATTCAGGTACTTCCATCACATAGTTATTTTCTTTTATATGCTGAAAGAAATGCATTGAATTGCGCACATAAGAAACAAAAATCATGAATGCGCCCTTCTCAAAGAAGATTAAAAGTGAAAAATATAACTCACGAGAAGCAATGAAGTTTAGCACATTAATTTAAACGCTTTCGCTGTCTGAGGAGGGGCTGAGAGGGGAGGAGGGAAGAGGGGGGTAAAGAAAGATTTCTGTCATGCTTTGCGGACGTCAAATTTTTGAATTATTAAATCGCCGATTCATTTTTTTCATGTGGTTGTAATTTTAATGTTGTGTGAAACATCGTTTCGACCTTTGAACGGGTTTACGCCACACTAACCCGCCGAAATCAACACGGCTGGGATCCCTCGGTCAGTCATCTCATTTACGTCGGCCACCAGACCGCAGGAGATCAACGAACAACGACATGCCAGTTATTTATTAACTGTTTTGGCAAAGTTTCTGACCCAGAAACCTTCTCACACGTAGCATTGATGGCTGTTAATCCGACCCGCTTACTGCGACAGACGATGGCGGGAAAATACGCGAGACTCGAGTTAACGACCTGATGAATCCAAAAGTTTTGAATATAAATACATTTGAAGAGGAGAGATTAAATCAGTAAGTGGTCACCTCTAAGATGAGTTTTAAATCAGTATTGTTTGCGGTTTGCGTCGTTTTGTGTCTCGCCGGGTTTAACTCGGTGAATGCGTGGTGCAAATGGACGGATTGTCACACTCACGGGGCTCATAATGATTGCTGGAAGATCCATCCCACAGCCACGGTAGCTAGCTGGAAGCACTGTTGGGGAGGATTCGGAAAAACAGAGAATTGCTGCACACCGACTTAAGGTGAGTTCGTAAGTCAACTTTCGTTTTCATCACGATGCAATACATGTTTTTCGAATGATTGCATTTTTTGTGTCAGAGCGGCGTTCGATATATCGCATCAATTCGTTCCATAATTTCAGCTACTTTTCATTTTTTTCGAATCTTGAGATCGCACCTCTGTTGTCATGAGACAGAAGAATTTATGTACCAAATTTGACAAGGAAATTCAACGTAATGAAGGCAGAGTTTTTTCAGAGGAAATATATAGCATTCGAGTGCAGTTTTGATATCAGTATCGAATGCGATATTTTTCCTCTAAAAAAACCCTGTGTTTAATACGTTGAATTTCTTTGTTAAATTTGATACACGAATTCTTTAGTCTCATGACAACGGAGGTGCGATCTCAAAATTCGAAAAAATGAAAAGTAGTTGAAATTATGGAACGAATAGATGCGATATATCGCACGTCGCTCTGAGACGAAAAATGGCAACCTTAACGTAATACCGTGAGGATTTTTGGTTTCCTTTATCGATACTAGTAATAAACAATTAAAGTACAAAATTGAAGGCAAAAAAAAAAGAAAAAAAAAAATTGCTTAGCGGTGACCACTTTATTCACACAAAAAAGTGTCATCAGAACAAGAAAGGATCCACTAAATGATTTCATCTATTACTGCCTTTAAGAGGTGATGATTCCTATAAAAAAAAAAAAAAAAAAAAAAAAAAAAAAAAAAAAAAAAAAAAAAAAAAAAAAAAAAAAAAAAATGAACACAAACATTTTGGCAGGACGATACACGGAATCTTGATCAGAGACAAAGTAATGATGGCAAGACAAGGCCCTATCGGCAGGGCTTGTGTTTGTGTGTTAGTTTTATCAACAACACAAGCTTTTGGGATTGTGAACCACACGGGCTAACTTAGATCAAGGCTACCACCAAAAAAATATACTTTTAAATATAGAAATATACTTAAAAAAAAAAAAAAAAAAAAAAAAAAAAAACTTCACTTCACTTCACTTACTTCACTTTTGCAAATTTATATTACTGAAAGTGCATATCCAATCCATGAAACATTAAAATTTTTGAATTTTACATTTTTTAAAACTATTTTAAACATGATTAAAATATCCAGCACATCAAAAACTTAATATTGAAATTGATTTACCAGGAAACTTTGACAGTTTTAAAGACTCGTGTCACGTTTATTTTAGTGGCGAGGCGTGAACGATCGATTATTATTATCGATACTTCCCCATTAGAAGCTGCGGTAAAGAATCGATTATCAAGGCGTTCATTGCGAACACCCTGTTTATCGATCCTTTTCCATAGGTTTAAATGGCAGATCAATCGATACATCGCAAAGCACGCCACGCCACTGGTTCATTCCTTCATCATCAATATTCAAAGCACTGCATGAACTCGATGCAATTTGGCATATGATGCGCGGCGCGACGGGCGACCTTCTTCCGAGAACGATGCTCTGTGCGATCGGTGTAATTTCCCATCCGCTCCACGCAGAGGAAGCCTTGCCCGGGAAAATACACGAGCAGCAAAAATACCCTAAAGAATATCAATGTTACAATTGATATAAATGCAAGTGCACGGGAACCTACTTGGTCAGTAACCAAGTGAAGACACCACTAAAATGGGTTTCAAATCAGTGTTTATCGTTCTCTGCATTGTCGTGTGCCTTGTCGGGCTGCATTCGGTCGACGCATGGTGCAAATGGACCGATTGTCACACACACGGCGCTCATAATGACTGCCACCAAGTTCACCGCACAGCCACCGTCGCCAGTTGGAAACATTGTTGGGGTATTTTTGGCAAAAAAGAAAATTGCTGCACGCCGACATAGCCTTAAATTGTGAGTCGCTTTTGTTTGTTTTTTATTTGACATGCCCGCAGTAATTAACCATGATAAATATTCACATCAGACATAAATCGTAAGAAGTATTATCGACGGTGTATGTCGGTAATCACATATCTCGTTTTGCGACGTTGCAGACTTCCTGTCATACTTTATTTTTTAAACGGAAAACTACTCAACAGCAATTCTTTAAAACTGCCGTGATTTTTCTTCTCTGTGTGAAGAAAATTCTGCATAAACTTCAAAGAATGATTTCAATTTGTTCTTATTTACACAAATAACATGGAGACGGAAATGTTCAGATACCGCAAACGAGTTATATGTATGATTGCCGACTAACACCGTCAAAATTCGTACCTACTTTCAATTAAAATTAATTAACGCTCTTATTAGGTACAAACATCTGAAAAAAACACGTTATAAATTTGTAAATAAAATGTTTGAACGTTGTTAAAAAAAATTGGTAAATTTAAAATTATTCGAAAAGGTCAAATAAAAATAAAAATTATGGATTAAATTTCTTCACAAACTAAGTTTTTCCCCCAAAGAACCATGTTTATAGTGTATGCATACTTACAATTTGAAAGTATTTGTTAGATTAAAACAAACCTTAATATAACCATAGGGTATCTTAATTCGGATCTCATCTTTTCGCCGTATGTTCTTATTCAAACATTGCGATGTCTGGTTCAAATAGGTAATCCTGAATTTCTATGGTCCAAACATAGGGGTATGTGACGGTAAAAACTAGTAGTATGAGTAAATCAAGCTAAAATGGAAAGAAGAAAAAAACAAAACAAACACACCCAACACACAAAAAATGCAGAGTGTTTTTGAGCTACCGCAAGCTCTTTTCCAGTCTCTGGCAGTAATTTGCAATAACAAATTTATTGTTTTTGCAGCTAAAAATAAACTATTGGTTGCTCGAAAAGCCCTGCTTTTTAATTTTTTTTTTTTTTTTTTGGGGGGGGGAGGAACAAATTTTTTTTTTTTTTTTTTCGTCCTCTGTACTAATAGTTTTAGATTCCTCCTTCTCATGTTGTTAACTAAAGGTCCATTTAAGATTTGTTACCACTCAAAAAGATATTTTAAAAAAGTTTTTCTAATTCTATTCATGAAACCATTTTGCGAAGCATTTGCAAAAAGAAGTATCGCAAGTGCCTTTCTGAAACTGAATGATAACATATGCAGTCATTGAACTCGTAAGATCGGGAGTCTGGCGCCGCGCTTTTGAAGTATGTTTGGTCGCACGGCATGCGGCATCGATGGTGAGACGTGAGTTGATGTTGCGTAATATTGCAAAAGTAAAACCAGTTCTGACGGTCAATGTCAGCGTCTGACCTGGTTATCAAGTAGAATGAATAAATGGTTGATTTTTTAATACGTAGAGTTGAGCATGAAAACTGCTCATCATATTATCGTACAACGACCGTACTTTACTGTTCCTTTGACTCGCACGACAATGCATTCAACGTTCTCTCTCGTCCGTTACGGCTTAAAGTGGGCATATTTTGACCAGATTTTGCAAAAAGGGACAGTTATTCTACCCCAGCTTTTTTTAGCAACAACGCATAAAATCCATTACTTTTCCTGCGAATATAGGCACTTTAACCTATGAGTGGGAAATGGTAGTTCTTTGTTACAAATTATAATCAATGGAGATGTTACATGTGTGAGGAATTTGCGATCTGACTACTGATTCTGAAGTAAAAGTTCGCGAGAAACACGATGGTGCCTCTGGATTTCTCTGAAATCAACTTCCAAGCTCAAAAAAAGCTCTCAAGTTGAGGTCAAAATGGAGGGAATATCCCACGCTATCCTGAGAGTCCACCTCTACAACAACAAGACAAACTCTCCATAGGGCTGCCACTTTATTTGGGGACTCTAAAACTGAAAACACGGCAACCCTGCTAATGTATTTCCTCCCTATTTTTGCATGGAGAGTTCGTCTTGATGTAGACGTGGACTCTCAGGATAGCGTGGGATATCCCCTCCATTTTGGCCTCAACTTGAGAGCTTTTTTTGAGCTTGGGAGTTGATTTCAGAGAAAACCAGAGGCATCATCGTGTTTCTAGCCAACTTTTACACAAGAATCGATGGTCGAATCGCAAATTCCTCACACATGCAACATCTCCATTGATGACATCATTTCCAAATCTTTAAATATTGATGTCCATAGTACAAAACCACGGAACTCCATTAATAAATGACTAAAAATTTAGCAAAATTATGGGCATGAAATTCGATACCACCAAAAGTATGTAATCCATGTGATTTACTGACTATTGCATAACTCGAGGAACCTCGCAATGTTTTTACGGTAATTGTATTAAGTGAGAACGTCAGATAAAAACAAACCGACGGCACTAAATGCCGCCTCTCATGTTAATTTTCTTTGCACTGCAGAAAATCTATTTGTGATGAGATTTTAAAATGCAAAAATTTTGAATTTTTTTTTAAAATTTCTGTTTACAGATATATCTGATGGTGTTGAAGGACACATGCTGAGCTCACTTCACCATGTCGAAATAGACTCCGAATGTCAATATCAAGGATTTGCGGCTAACAAGATACCTGCGCTAAGATGCTTTTTCAGTGCAGTTCCCACATAAATTGTGCTTTATCTGAATTCTACCACAGCCTTTTTTCATGTTTATTATTTATCTTGGAATCTTTGATGAATAAGTATTCCATACTCTGAATCCCACCGAGACCTGATTTTATTAACGAATATTTTTCCTAAATTATTGATAACAACGTCGAAGATAAAGTTTCCAAAAAACTTAAAGAAAACCCAAAGAAATTATTTATATTCTTCTCTATCTATATGTACATAATATGATTCAATACTATATGTTCTGCGCAGCTTAGCTAGCCAAAGTTGGCAATTAATGTATGAATAAACAAGATGTAATTTTGAAGATAATTGTCATGGGAATATCATGTAAATTTGAAGATAATAGTAATTTAACGAAGAAATCTCCCACGGATGTGAATAAGCACACAACCTATCCCCCTCTGTAAAAATCCTACCCACGATGTAAATAAAGTATCCATTCTATTCTATTCTATTCTATTCTATTCTATTCTATTCTATTCTACTCTATATTTTTCTCTCAAAGAGTAGGATTTTTTGTTTATTTCAGGGTTTTTCCCTAATTCTTAAATGTCTGAAGTTCTCAAAAGAGATCTAATGCCCAACAATGAAATCTATCGTTTTATTTTCAAAGTACGGCCCTTGAAAGAGTAAGGGTCTATAAAAATGTCTCTGAGACAATAAAATGCAGTCTAATTACTAGTCAGGAAATGAACTCTCCAGTTTTTCTGCAAAATGCCAGAAAACGCACATGTAGAATTATACCATGCTACAGAAAATTTTTCTTTCTTTCTTTTCTTTTTCTCAGACAAAAAAGGTTAGAAAATTTTCAGGAAAAAAATTCAACATTTAGTAGAGTAATAAAGATATATAAAAAAAGAAAGAGAGAAAGAAAAAAATGGAGAAAATCCTGCCAAATGTTTACGAAATATTTCTGAAAAAGTGGAAGTTTTAAGTTATATGTCTCCTTGAAAGAAGAGAATGCAACAATGTAATCTAAGTTGCTAAAATTGAAAAGAAGGTTGGTTCAAATATCCCTTTCTTATAGGTCTATATAAATTGAATCAGTGAGAACGAAAACACACCAACTCGGTAACTCGAAAATGCTCAATTTTCATTTGAGACAATTAATTTACATGAAGTTCATTGAAGTTAGCGCATCTGTTCCAACCTGGACCTTTAAAGTGTCATTAAGTACTTGCCTTTTGTCACCAAAAATCTTTTTCTTAGACTATATTCTTCACGCACTATGCAGTTTTGTGTGTGTCTTCATTATTTTCATTTTTTCGAGTTGACGTGTTTTCGCTCTTACTGATTCAATTTGGGAGATATAGAGTTCCATCAATAAATGTTGATAAGTTACAAAATTCTGTGATCTCACCAGGAATGCAAGGTTTTAATTTTTGTAGGTTTTTCTAAATGAATGGGGGAAAAAAGAAGAAGAAAAATATGAAAGATTTAGATCGAAGCTTTTAGCACAGGTTGTAACACATACCAATGAAAATCATTCAATGAAAATCAGCGTCAAATACTCAAACAGCAAAGTTCCTTTCTGTCACTTTTAATTCTGACATCCTACGTTCAGGAGTGAATATTTTACATTTTTAGTTGAGTTCACTTGTCACACCCAAAACAATGAAATGCTCCTACCAAATGGTATTAAGGAATGAAAACTCAACATATTCGCTTTTTTTGTAACTGAAGAAATTCTAAATTACTTAAACATCTTATGCCAAATACATTCTGTGATTTTCCTCGGCCCAAACCTACAGGGAGAAGTAAGAAATACAAAGCGCCTTCATTTCAAGGGGTATGTAATATGCAGGGTAAGATCTCCTGCGTGGAAAGCCAGACTCCGTTACTCCGACATTTCACTCGCCCATAACGTGGTACCAAATTCATATTTCGTATGTCATAGCTGGAGAAGTGGAGAAATAACGTTCAACGCCCACAGAATAACATAATAAAATTTAATCAAAATTCGTGCAAATTTTTTTCACAGCGTTTCACGGCTCAACTATTCTCGTAATCGTGAAATCACCCGTAAACCCAGGAACTAACAGTAAAAAATAAGAGAGAAAACGCCTTCAATTTGCTTTCACGCAATCCTGCATTGCGTGAAAGCAGCGATACTTGACGAGTGAACTGAAGCCACTTTAGGAGTTAAGGGATCGTTTTGTGTTGTTAAATTTAATAGATCTACACTGTGAGATCGTGGATGGCGTTGGTATTTTCTGAAAACATTAGTAATCATTTTCCGGAAGATTTAAAGCAAATATCTGATGAAAAATGAAGTGATACCCCCCCTCCCCCCCAAAAAAGGTACCCAGGTTTATAATGCCCCGTCCATCATATTTTACGCGAAACTTCTATAAGGAATTATATAGTGGACAACATTTCGCAATCGGGAACTAAAATTTCTGGCTCATCCGTAAAAACCCTTGGGTGCATAGGGAAATTAATGGTACATACGTTGTTTCTAAACAAAACCAGACTTTGTAGTTCTGAATTGCAAAATGTAGTCCAAATGCGGTCCATTGTCCGATTGTAGTCCAAATGTAGTCCAATTTCGTACTCAATTTAGTGATCTATTAAAAATTTCAATTATCCAGCGTTCGTCAGATTATACAAGCATCCAAGCAAATCGCGACTGACTGGTGGATCGAAGTCACGTGAATCAGTTGGCGCGCGACTCAAATTTTTTTACGAGTGGAAAAAAAGGTGGGGAAAGAGAGAGGATAAGATATGATGGGATTCCCCACCAGCCACCGGGCCCGAGCGGCCGCTCGAATGAACGCAAAAACTTTCGGAAGCGGGGAAGTACGCGAGACACTTCCCACGTTGTTGAGATGAACTTACAATTAGTTTTTCAAATGTTGCAAATAGTGTTTAATCTTCTCTTGTGAATGCCATGAGGAAAACGTAACAAAAATATTGGCGATACGTTGGCCTGCATCATCGGAAGACAGTGTTGCCGCATGATGGTCACAAAATATTACGAAGCGAATGGTTCAGTTCATTTCTCTTGAGACACTGTAATGTTTCGGAATCAGATCAGAATTTTTTCTTTGACTCCCTGGTCATGATGATTTTTAATGTATTGTTTTCATATCTTTTTTTTTTTTTGTAGGTTTTGCAGATTGAGTATTGCTTAGTGGTTATTGGTTGAAACAAAGCTTTTAATTTTTTTCATTTAGAATTCTTTCCAACATTTTGTTGTATTTAGGTACATAAACATTAAAACCTCTTATCTTTTTTTTTTTTTTTTTGGCTGTAAGTACCATTTTAGCGTGATTTTGTGAGGGAAAGAATCATTTTCTAAAAAAAACAGTAAGCCAAATGTCATTTATGTCATCACTTTTTCATTATTTCGTGAAAATAAAAATAGATCACTCTCTTAACTCTATACGTTTTCCGGGCTAATTCCTTATATATTTTAGAAGGTTTATAATATGAAGGACTATGGGATCAGTGAAAAGAGTGGAAGCTTCACATGCATTTTACATTCTAATGCCCAGTTTCTATTACGTTTTATTTTTGATGATATTTTCCTGTTTTGCTTTCATTCGTCTTTTCCCCATTACGGAAGGGAAGTGTTAAGCAGGAGAAAACCACCTGTAATTCCCAAACAAATTGAGTTCAGGTTAGCCTTGAGTTTGGTTGGGGGCATACTGTCTCCTATGGAAAACTTGAAAAGCACAAGAAGTTTTTTTATTCTATTCTATATCCATATCGCTTGGCCATTCTTCTATAAATGTTGTGAGGATGCGTTCTCTAATTCATTCTTGCGATGAATTACACTCATAATATCGAGTCACAGGAGTAATTTATTCGTGCCTACCCCATAAACTATTTTTCTCTTGTTGTTACAATTTTGTAAAAATAAAGTTTTTTTATCCGCCATTTTATTATACATTTTACTGCATTTACTTCCAGACCAACCATTTGTCAAAACTTACTTCATTTTTACGTTCCATAAATTCTAAAATTATCGTCACTAAAATTAAAGCAGAATATGCGATCATCAATGGAAGAAAGTAGAGATGGTTGCATAACCTGCTTTGGTAAGGCAAATTTAGGACCTGCCAACCCCTTTTGTAAATTTTTATCAACAGTATAGGATCTGTACTGAAATGTCACTAATATGTATAGAAATAGCTTTAAAACATGCCAAGAGTATGTAATTCGGATACGGTCCTGGCAGGCCCGGCTTGGGAGTTTTCGTGGAGAAAAACGACCGGGAGGACTAGGGTAAAGACGAATAGAAAGACTTGAGTCTGATAAAATTTTACTTCGGTCCCACTCTGAAGATATTTTTTATTGTGGATGTATAACAAAATATTAGAAAACCCCATGTGGAAATGTTAACGACTGGTGGTATTCCCCATCCCCACTCCGAAGGCTGGGAGGCACGGCATCGCGAGCGAGATACTGCTCCTCCTACGTAACAGCGCAACTCCAATCCCACTTGAGCCCTAGCAAGCAATAAGTTAAAGGAACGTCAGGGCTCATCTCGAAGTATAGTTACGTCCTTAAATCAGAGGATTGATGATATGCTGATGCTGCGTCGCGCCTCTTGCCGAGTTCTCTATATATACGGAGGACGATCCTCTGTTGGAGGAAAAACTAATTCAAAATGAGTTTGAAATCAGTTCTGCTTGTGCTCTGTGTCGTCGTGTGCCTGGCTGGGCTTCATTCGGTCAACGCGTGGTGCAAATGGACCGACTGTCACACTCATGGGGCTCACGACGATTGCTGGAAAGTTCACAAGGAAGCCACCGTCGCCAGCTGGAAACATTGTTGGGGCGTCTTCGGGAAAACGGAAAACTGCTGCACGCCGACATGATTTCAAGTGAGTCACGTTCACTACTGTACAATAAAAAAGCAATTTAAAAAGCGGGTAACAACACTAAAATTTTACAAATAAAACTAAAACGTTTCGGCTGAAAACTTAGCCATCCAGTGGCGTGGCGTGCTTTGTGATCTATCGATATTTACCGATTTGAAACTGTGGTAAGTAATCGATTATTAAAGTGTTCACTGCGAACACCCTGTTTATCGATACTTTTCCATAGGTTTAAATGGTCGACCAATCAATATATCGCAAAGCACGCCACGCCACCGTAGCCATCCTCAGTTGGATGAAGAAAAAGAAAAACAGTAAAAAAATCTAAAATAGTACCTGGCTGTACCTTTCAAAGCGAGAATGTTGTTATGACCGAAAAAGAAAAATGGTAAAAAATCTAAAATAGTACCTGGCTGTACCTTTCAAAGCGAGAATGTTGTCACCCGCTTTTTAAATTGTTTTTTATTGTATATCTTGTCACGGGCTGCGGAGTTTCTATCATAGTTCATTACTTTACTCCTGTTCTAAGGAAGAACGCCGTACGAACGTTCGAGAGTTGCAAAATTCCTCTGGATAAAACATGACTTTTCAGAGAATGTCATGCTTATTTTGTCCTTGAAATTTGTAGATATTTTAGATTGAATCGTGAACCAAATTGTCGAAAAAAATATGAAGACAAATATTTACGGTTTCCCCAGTAAATTCGAATTTTATTGGAAGAAACATGGCAACTCTGAAGGTTGATCCGGCGATTTTTCTCAGCATGACAGAGTAAGCTCAAGCTCTCTTGCCCCTTAAATTTTTCATTTTTCGTCAGTCTCTTCTACCACTCTACAGGGCCGATTCATGTGATTTTTGTGGTTATCGACTGCGCAAGTATCGTAGATTGGAATACATGGTAATTACGTGGTAAAATTGGACTGCATTTTGCAATTTGGAACTATAAATTTTGGCTCATCTGAAAAAACATTCATGTGCAAAGGGAAACTAATGGCATATACGTTGTTTCTAAACCGGGCCGGAGTTTTTAGTTCCTAATTGCAAAATGTAGTCCAATTACTGCTACCGCATCGCGGTGTTGTGTATTTTGCGTAACTGTTCATTGAAGGCACACAGCTAATTGAAATTCATTGCGAGTTTTCATTGCACCAAATATTGTCTATCTTTTGGAAACATGGAACACCATTTTTTGATTGCTTAAAACCAGAATTTACTGACAAAATGATATTAAAATATTATAGGTAATTTCATCGTAAAAAAAATCAATTTTATTGCAGTAAATCGCAATTGTACCTCAATATTCCCCTTGCACCGTGCCACTTGGGTGGTGAAGATCGGTAGAAAGAGTGTTTAGAGAGTAGTAAAATATGTACATACTTACAAGTTTAATTTTCTTCAAATTCTCTACAAATTTTTAAAATATTCCTTTTATCTATGTTTCCAGGTGACGCCTTGGATTCTGGGAATTTATTTCTCATATGGACACAAACATGAAGATATTCCTTTCCTCGTCAAACTGTTGACGATCACTAGTTCCTGCGAGGAGGCTACTAAATACATATTTGCCGTTTTAATCAGCTTCCTCCAATTTTTTGTCTTTCGCAACGAATGTTTTATGTTCCGTCGTTGCGTCGACCACATTAGGTCATTTTGTTGAGAATTTAATTTGTTGTATATTGTTCTGACTTCTGCATCTTGAAGTCTGAGAAATAAATTTGAACATGTTGTCAAGTATTAGAGGTATTTTCAGTTATTTATCACATATGAATATAGAATTCACCTCTAAATGTCATTCTAAACACCGTCAAAAATGACCGTGATTTTGTCAATGAAAAGTCAGCTGAGAGAATAAAAGAAACTTCGTGGTTCCTTTGAAGACTTATTGTTATTACTTTTGATATCTATGACAGTGACCGAACTATAGTTCCGGAGCACATGGGTCTTATAGACAGAGATAAAAGAATGTAAACGTATACTCAATACGACAACGTTTTATTATTTGGATGTTTCAAAATGTTTTTACATATTAATCATGGCAGTTTTGTAAGTCTACAAACATGTTATACTTGTTAAAAAGTTAAGTAAGTGGAACAACATCAGTTATAGGTACGTTTTTAGTCTACAAAAATATTCTTGATTTTACATTAGTTGTCTTTAAAATAATTTCGTTATAAACTTAACTTCGGCTTTATTTTCAACATTTATAGTTTTATTGTACATTGAAAGAATGCATATAAATTTCACTAAAACATTCAAAATGAAAATTAATGAAAACTTCAGGTCTACACGAGCTAAACTGTCTTTAAAACTCTGCTTATAAAAGTAGCAAGTCAAAAATAGATGCGTAATGTAAAATTTCCCTCTGATTTGGAAAATGCAATATTATTCAAAAATTAAATGGTAGTTGTGGATAAATATTTCCGAATTTTCTGAGGTACTGAGTAATTTGTGATCTGTTTCTTTTCCAATTGAAAAATATTCGAGAGTTTAGAGTTTTTAGGTAAAGGGCAACTACTCCCAACTTATTTCATTACTCGAAAGAAATACATCTTTTAGGATGACGGTGTGAATCGTGGAGTGGGAAAATGAATTTTCATAATTTTCCAAAAACAAGAAAGTTTCCGACCCCAAAGTTTGCGTTCGGTTAAATTTGAACTTTGCGGCCGAACCTAAAACCTAAATGCCTACTGTTTTCAATTTTAAATTCACAGGTACAAATTTGTCCGTTAGAGACTTTGGCATTGTAAAAACTGTTCAAATTGACGTAACATTATTTTAAAAGCAGAGATTGGACTAAAAAATCTAACAATAACACAGATTAACAATTTTTAAACAACTAACAGTCTGGGAGGAGGGGAAAGTTCTGTACATAATAATAATAGCTATCATATCCTGAATATGCCCGTAGGGCCAACAATCGGTTTAATAAAACTATTCTCTACGTGACAAATTTTCTAAATGCATCGCAAACTCAGTCCATGAACTTCTTTTAAGTATCTAAATTTAAGAGTTTGAGCAAAATTAGAGCAAAAAAGACTTGATTTCACCTTCGCAAAAACAATAAGCACCCTAAAAGTACTGTTGCACTTTGCAATAAAAAAAAATCAAAAGTAAATTTCACCATTTGCCTCTTTGAGGTAACTGAAAATACTTAAATAATAATTAATGCTCCTCAGAGGACGAGGGTCATTAAATTTGAAAGGTGAGTTGGCTTAGTAAAACCTAGATCCAGGACTCAATGAAATGCTTCAAAGTTGGCAAACGTGGAAGAAAAAAACATTAGTCTACGGGATACAGTAAGAATTAAACAACCATGATACATATTCCTTGATCAAAAGTTCACGCAAAACACGTCGCATATATTGAAGTCTCTTACCACTTAACTTTCAAAATTAATAATGTGTTTAAGCACCGTTTTGCGTGAATTTTTGATAAAGTAGTATGAGCTGTGGTGTCTATTTTCTTCATCCGTCAACATGGAAAACCGGTTTAGTGCACGTGCCCAGAAAGACAGGTCGAATCGCATCATGGTTGGCATTGAGATGACACCTTAGGAACTGGTACGGGAGCCGTTTTTCCGGGTCGTTTTCTATTGAAGGGAAAATGAAATAAGAGCTGTTTCTTTAAAGTTTGAGTGCATTATAATATTCATTTTACTGATTTGTTTAGCTTTTCAACTGTGAATGAAAACTTTCATTCTGTTTAGGAAGATTCTTGCATGGCTCGTATGACGCGTGAAACACTGTGCTTCATATAGCTCAACAGTGAATCTAAAGTAAAACACTAAGCGTATTTTCGTAGATGATCGGTCGGGCCAAAATGCCGCGACAATGGCGGCGAGGTCATGTTTGGGTCTTTGCAGGATTATATTTTGGCTCCAACGTTTGCAAGAATTCCACCTTCTATCTGTCTGGTAAGTCCCGATGTTGATCCGAAAAATTATGATCGCGTCCAAACAAAATACGAACCCGCTTGATCTACCCATTTTGGTTCGACCGATCATCATAGAGTACATAGAGTCGTAATGTAAATGGGAGAGCTGGCGCCATGTTCTGCTCGACGAATTCCGAGCCCGGTGTGAGTCGAGTTCGGGTCGCTTATTTGATACATTTTCGATCCAAAATGGCGGTGTGGAATACGTGGTAATTCCTATCTCCTTTGTTGTTGTTGTTGTTGTCATCGGATGGCCGGGTACCCGTGTATCGCAAACAATCGATTATGTATCGAAAAAGTGACCCGGCGTCACACAGGAGTCTCGGAATTCGGGACATGGAAAGTGCTTAAAAATGGCGCTAGCTCTCCCACTTACATTACGACTCTATGCCGATCATCAACGAAAATGCGCTTACTATCTCAACTGCGGTATTATTATTGGCTACTCTTAAAAGTTGGCAGCACTGCTTTTTCACATTTTAAAGGCCTGGATACACGCTCGAATTTCCATCAATTTCCGATCCAATGGTGACTGATGCGCACCATCTACCATCAAATTTTTGCGGCCTGCAAAAATCTGACCGCCATTTTTGTCATCATTTTGATCGGAAATTGACGGAAATTTGAGCGTGTATCCAGGCCTTTTGATGTAAGCCTATTGATCAAAAAATAATATGCCGCTGACTAGTGGTAAACTGCTTGAAGACAACAATCAATACTGCGAAAAGCTGAACTTGGCAAAAGCGTTGGTTTTTTTAAAAAAAATCTAAATGAAAATTTTGGCATAACTTTCAATTTTAATACAATCGAAAACCACGATTGTATTGATCCATTGGGAGTCTACTTACATTCTCGTTTTTGCTTCATTGCACGAGTTATCAACTACTTACTGAAAATGTATATATGACCTATGTACAAGAGTTCTGCTTGAGCTTAATCTACATTAACATTTGATTTCATTTGCTCATGAAAGGACTGGTAAACCAGTTTCCTAAATTAATAAAATAATTAAGTTGCTACTGAACCAGTTATGTTAATTGATACCAATCGTTTTTACATCGCGGAGAATATCACTGTGCACATGACGCATAGAGTTAGAAAAATTTTCTAGTTTAAAATTCGAGGACAAAAATTTTTGTCGCGTCAACCAGAAATCTTTTTAAAGGGACATGACTCTTTACGATAACAGAAAATCCGTCTGAAAAAACGAGCTATTCTGTAGACTCAATGAGAATGCTCACTCGGAAATTTTTTATTTGAATTTTTTCTCCGTGTGTAGAGTAAATTTGCACTACTTAGTTTTTTCAGACTTTCATAAATACTATGCAATTCCGCACTTATAATTTCAGGGGTAACATTCCAAATTTTTAGAGAATACAGTTAATTTGGAAGAAGACATGTTTTGAAATTGTTAGCGAGCACCCTCGTCTATGTCCAGGTCTAACAGATTTAGTGAATCTATCGGACTTTTTTTTCACATTTTGGTAAAAAAAAATCACTCCTTCAGTGCCCCAAAATTTCTGTTTCGCAGTTTTGTTTTCACATAGAACAGTAACATCTGCTAAACAAAGCTAAAACAGGACTTCCCGTTTAATGATTCTGTTATCTCAATCTTGTGGAAAAATGGATTTGTGCAGTGTTTACACTACACATTTCACTCATACTTCTTCGATTTCAACGGTTTGTTCGAGCTTATATTTCATTATTTTGTTTTCAAAACTGGACTTGCCTGCGGTCACGATTTGAAGTTTGTGCTATTAAATCGAAATATTTAATGAAGACAAGATTGAATTGGTATTGTGCGGATTCACTACGAGATTTGAAATAATCTCGAGGGTTAAATCTACCGTTCTCCAATGATTTGTAATTTTTCTGAAGCATACGTATCGTTGCAAGTCTGTACATGAATCTTTTCATCGGTTTACATTTCGGTTCCGTGTTAAATATTTACTTAACGCTATAATCTATAGTTGTAGACTAAATGGACAAATTAAGGAGGGATTGAGGAGTTATTATGAACACAGTCCAAACATTCTTCCGTAATCTTGTAAAATTAGTTAAATATTAATGTACTGTTTATCTTACTCTGGCAGGATCACATGGAGTGTCAATCAGGAGCACGCGGAAACGGTGTGAAAGCGGAATTTTTGCTATATTGCTTAACATCAGGAAAAAACCGGACAAGGTATTCTAAAGAGGGACGACATTTTTCCATTTTTAAAAAGGATTTCATTAAGTTAAAGAAATTTGATGGTTGATTGTGAGTGTGTCGTTCTTACAATTGATTTTTTAAATTAACAGCGAACTGACTCTTGACACGTATTGAATGAATAAAAATGTATGTATGGAGAACTTCTCAAGAGTTTTCTTCTCTTCAAAATATACTGATGATGAAATGGACGTATTTCTGCCAAACAAAACTAGGTGAATTATGACGTGAGCCCTGTTATACATATTTTCTTATGAGTCTCAGAGCTCATGTCTTAGTGCACATAGTTCTGTTTGGCAGAGATACGTCCAAATAATAATTTAGTATCCGCAACCAGAATGTCTGGCATCACACCAAAGATTGAGCACGAAGTCTTAAAGACACGCCATGAACATAATGTCTGACGTATCTGCAAATCCAACAAAGTAATTTACTTGAGATTCCCACTAAAAGATGAGTTGGAATCTCAATCTTATATTTTCCACCTGGAAAAAATATACTAAGTTCTTTACTTAAAGAACTATTCCTTTAATATTCCAAGTTGGAAGAAAACAAAAGAGATTACCCTCTTACAGTTCTTTACAAAAACCTATGTAAACAATTAATAAACATGTATAAAAATAATCCATAATGTAACAATGACTTTTCTAAGAAACTGTAAATAATTCGGCTGTTTTTTTACATAAACAGAGTCGTATTCACAGGAAGCCAAAATTATTTATGTACATAAGGGAAAAACCAAAATATCCTACAATCAGTATCTTTAAAGTTCTTACATAGATATCGATATAATTTGTATATAGTCCTACAAAATCTGAAAATCGGAAGTTCAAGCACTGACACTTGAAAAAAATTGACAGAATTCAACTTCAGGTGAAAGTTGATGGTATATATTTATAATCTTAACTCTTCTTTTTCCACCGTGACGAATTTTTGCCTCCAGGTGGTTTGCAATTATGCATAAATCAATTTTCTCATTTGATTGTTTTAGTTCATTTTTATTACCTCCCTTTAACTCATCATCATGTTCCTGCTAAACCTCTAACACATGCACAGAGGTAAGTCTCATACGTAGTTTAATTTTGTATCACTTTCAAACTGTTCTTAAGAGTAGGATTCAAATATCCCATTACAAGCGTCAAAATTTATTTAAATTCAACAATTTCATTTAAGTAATTGGGGACTATAAAAATGTATAATATACATGTAACAAAGTACTATAATATTCACAATTTTGAGGTATTATGGAAAGGTAAAATGAGTCCATTTTAGAATGGCAGCGCTCTTCATTGACTTAAGTTGTATCATAAATTTAACGCAATATCTTGGCATCTACAATAAAAAATAGACAAAAGTAATAAATGAACAAAAGTAATGAAAATTAAAAATTAAACAATACAATAGTGAGCTTACTCTTTATCTCACTTTTTATTTTCCAGGCATATCAGAGCTAGGACACATATCAAGAGAAAATTTGCGAATTTTTATGTATGAAACATATCACACTCAGGTTTAATGTGAGAGTTTTTAAAATTCCCTGCTTGCATACTTGCCTGGGGAAAAAAAGTGTCATCCAACAAATTTGAAAGCCCAAAAAGTGCTGCCAATACGCTAAATTGCGCTCTGAACAAAAATTATTTAAGACCCCTTTTGATAACAGTGACTCTTAAAACTACGTGTGAGAAACTTGCGAGAGATAGAGAGAAACTTTATACATTCAGATGAAAAGCATGTACTTATAACTGTTTTTGATAATTAGTTTTTATGAAAGTTGGCAATTAAATAAGTCGTGATATAGTAGGTATGGCAAAAAATTACATAGCTCTGAGCGCCTAGCATTCATTCCTTGCAATTTATTTCCTCAACAAATATCTCTCGAGTACGATTTCGATTTTTAAAGCGTTTTTATTAGCCACCCCAAAAATCGAGAAGAAAACACTAGCAGAAAAATTATTGAAAATACTCGTGAGCAACAATATGAGCGATGGTTCGTTCATTTAGATTAAAATTTCTTACGGCGTTTAAATTTATTCTTTCTTTTCTCTCTCTCGGCGTAGGAAAAAAAATCGCTCAGGGCTGTAGTAAAGAAAAAGCTTTAAAAGAATCACGCAAATTCTATACATTACGGTATGATTTTAGACAATTTTATTTTTAGAAAGTTTACTCATCTGGTTTTATTCCTTACTGACGACGGACTCATTTTCGATGGTCAAACTGCAAGAACAAGTTCCTCGGTTTGGGACGTTGCTGAATTCCTGTCTTTTTAAAGGAAAAAATCTTCGATTTCATTCCCCGAAAACTCCCTGATTTTCTTTCTCTGGATGAAGAATATTCTGACAGTTTCAAGCAATGGCGTTGGTTTTTCTCCTTTTGATAAAATACTATATATGAGTGGAGATTTTTAAACACCGCTAACGAGAGGTACGCATTCCTGCAGGTCAGTGGCGATTCCAGTAAGTTGGCAACACCTTCAATACTCCCTTGAAACCCATTTAAAATATCGATTGTAGGTTAGGCAGTCTGCCTCACCTAGAATCGATTGTTTAACATACATTGAAATGGAAAAAACAGTGTTGCTACTTGTAAGAATCGCCTCTGCTGCAGTTTCACCCTCGATTTGTATCACACGCTATGCATTGCATGCAGAATTTAAATCATTAGGTGTGTCTTCAATGCTTAATATGGCTTACTAAAAATTTGAAAGATGTTTTTATCACAGTAGTTTTGAGCGTCATTGTCACCAGGGATACTCATTCACTTTCAAAACGGAGACAGAAAGTGGATGTGGAACAGTGGCGTGGCGTGCTTTGCGATATATCGATTAATCTGCCATTTAAACCTATGGAAAAGGATCAATAAGCAGGGTATTTGCAACAAACTCCTTAACAATCGATTCTTTACACAGTTTCAGATGGGGGAAATATCGATAATCGATCAGTCACGCTTCGCCACTGATAGGGAAATGCAGTGCTTAGACTTGGACATTTATACTATGAATCTAAGAATAAAACTGTACACTTCACAGTAGCTTGCTGATCTAAATCTGATTGTAACATAACAATTACTATACACTTGGTGCGTTATTGCTTGAGGGGTCTTTGGAAGCCGCTCCTGAAACAGAGAGCAAGAAACGTCGGTTTTAAGAGGGCATGCAAAGTAACATCAAACTGAGGTTCAACGATACCAAATAAAAACCATTATATGCTTTAAGGTGATTCGTCAAGCTCAAAAGAAGTGGTCGAACTGGCATGCGATATATCGCATCTTTTAGGTAAAAAATCTCGGCAGATTTTGAATTTTTAGCAAAAAAAGGACGATAGCCCCTGCGCATGAGCCTAAAGAATCATTCTAAACCCAAAAATCGGCAAAATTTAGAGAAATTAAAGCAGAATAGTGTTTGGAACAAAACCTCGCATTCGATACAGCTGCCGATTTCTGTATAGAATGCGACGTTTTTTTCCAAACACTATTCTGCTTTCATTCCTCTAAATTTTGCCGATTTTTGGGTTTAGAATGATGCTTTAGGCTCATGCGCAGGGGCTATCGTCCTCTGTTTTGCTGAAAATTCAAAATCTGCAGAGATTTTTTACCTAAAAGATGCGATATATCGCATGCCAGTTCGACCACTTCTTTTGAGCTTGACGAATCACCTTAAGGACCCACGTGGGGCATTTTATTGGTTTCACTTTTGAAATGAAATGTGATACTCGAGGAAAATTTATAATAATTAACGAGTAAATAAATCAGAATTTTTTGTCATTGTTGATATTCATGAAGCGTTGCTCGACTGCAATCATAAGATTTTTAAAAGCCGCAAAATTTTTCATTTTATCATTCATGATGATAAACAGCATGGGATCTTAAGTTTGCGGATCTTTAGCCATTGATTTCCTCACATAAGTGGGGTGTATTATGGATGAGGCAGAAACAATAGTAATGCCTAGTGCTTGGTATACGCTGTCTCCAGCTGGGTTTCTATCTGAATTTGATTACGTACCATTTTGAATGGTAGACTTCTTGAGTCGGGCTTCCTTGTTCTTCTCATGTTGAGCGATCCAGTCTTGTTTGAGATCTAAATCCGACGGTCCCCAGTCGTCTGTTGGTTTCAAAGCTTGCTTTATTCGCTGAAAAAATATCGGAAAATTAAACTTTAACTGTCCACTTGGAGCATTGAAATGCAAACTTAATGCAAAGTATTGGAGCTACTTTCGGGGAGTATGCTCATGAGTTTTGAGGATCCAAAGTTGAGTCAGAATTTTTTTGAAAAGAAAAAAACAACAAAAAAAAAAAAACAACAAGTAAACCCTTACAAAGTTAAACCATAGACTAAATCAGTAAGAGACATTCATTAGTATTAGAGACTGATAATTTTATAAAACATTACAACTGTTTACCATTGTTATAATTCTTTAAGTTAACTTTTGTTGTTGTTAAATATATAATAATGTTATAATATATAATGTTAATAATATTTTTGTAATATGTTCTCATACAAACATAGACTGCATTTTGCAATTAGAATTTATAAATTCCGGCCTGGTTTAAAAACAACGTGTGTGCCATTAGTTTCCCTATGCACATAAATGTTTTTTCAGATGAGCCAGAATTTATGGTTCCAAATTGCAAAATGCAGTCCATATGACCCCCGGTATATTTCGTTGTAGTATAACAAAGTTTGAGCGGTCAAATTGAAAAAGATTACCTGTTTTAATGAAGGCCCCTCTTGATTAATTATACTGACTACGGCCCAAATAGGAATCTGCAGCATTGATAAGGCAGCCAAACACCATCCAAGGCTGTTTGCCCAGCTTGGGTAGTCGTAGTTTTCGTACTTCAAAGGCTTAAGAGCTACCAGAGAGTAAATGAAAATTGCCTGCGGAAAAAGGAAGGAAAAAATCAAATTATTTGCTGTTTTTTATAAAATAAACTTAAAAATTAGATGGACATTACAGGAATGAAATAAGCTCACATTGGATGACTAGACGGATACGCAAACGCAGTTTTTTCTCTTTTTGCCGACCATTACCAGTTGCAAATAAAGAGAAGAAAATAATTTGAATATTGTGTAGTTTATAAGCTTTTTTTCAGAGTAAATCACAAATGGTTCATTCAGAGGGCACCTGTGCATCTAAATTCAAAATCACAAGTTGAAAAACGCTGCGCGACTTTGAATGATCGCGCTAAGCACTGCGGTCGGCACGAGACGTATATTAGCGCCTGCAAGACTGGATGAATACTTCACGTATTGCACGTACTCCATGGTGCGCCGCGCGCGCTGTCGGTGCCTGCAAGACTGCGTGGATACTTCACGCATTGCGCGTATTGTGCGTGCCTCAATCGTCGCGTCTCCCCATTTCCTGTCTTATGTAGTTCAAAGTTCCAAAGTGTTAACAACGTGCAGCACCGTTTGAAACCGTTGAACCGTTTCTTTAACGTTCAGTATGCGCTTGACTCAATTTTTTCTTATAAGCAAGAATTTTGAATTGCATCGGCAAACTAGTATCTTGCTTAGTAGTACATTCAGTAATTTTTGTTGTACAAAATCGCGAGCACTGTAAACAAATGCCAACAAATTAAGAACAAGTGCGAACGTAAAGAAAGTATTAGAGCAAATGATGTTTGAAATAAAACTTACAGCTAAAATAACCGGTGCAAAAAAGCTCCAAGTTACCCTCCAATATAGTACTGGCCGGAATCCAAGCATAAACTTTAAATCCTCGCATAGCCTATTTAAACCTGTAAAATGAAAAAAAGAGTCAATTATTATTTAAGTGGTCAAGCTTTCTCGGTATAAAAATTTTGCACTCGAACGTAGGTCCCTCGTGGTGTCTATGGCAATTAATAAATGTGTTGAGTTTTGTATTTTTAAAAACGACACAGTCGGGCCAGAAGCGTTGTTGAGAAAACTGCTGTGATAATCATTATAACAAGCTCTTTGACCCCCTTGACTTCATTTTTTTTTATCACAGTTCGTTCCATCGTTCCACTTGGCAAATTTTCATGATTTTTAGGGTCATCGACAGGTAAAATTTTAATTTCTTCTCACAATCCGTTCTAAAGATGTACATTGTACGGGACCGCTTTACATTATATTTGGGGCGTCGATGGAGGAAGGTCTCTGGACTAGCCCGTTCTATTTGGATCAACTTACGGGCAGAAGCGAGGCGTGAATGATCGGCTATCGATATTTCTCCATTTGAAGCCACGGTAAAGAATCGATTATTAAGGTGTTCGCTGCGAACACCCTGCCTATCGATCCTTCCCCATGGGTTTAAATGGCAAATCAATCGATATATTGCAAAGAACGCCACGCCACTGCTTACGGAGGACCGCTGAGTGGGCCTTAGAGGGCGCGAAGCCCTCTCTGGAGGTATGGCTGCGTAGCAGCTGGGGTCGTGCAATCATTATGGAGCAATCATTCTCAGACCTAATCGCGAAAACAGCGGTTTTGTAGGTATTTCCATAGCCATCACGCATTATCAAGGTGAACGTAAGAGATCAGAGGAATCTATAAATGCAAACCACTATGCGAGTAGACTTTTTCCCAACATTCATCTAAGGCTCAGTTATTTTCCAACTTTCCAACTTTTTTCGAGACCTATCTTGCAAGGAATGAGCGGTCTTTCAACAACTTTTTAAAGTCACTGCTTCAAAAATATTCGTATCATACTATCGAAATGCCGAAAAAAATAAATAAAAATAATGCAGAAAGGGGGTTTCCGACTTGAGGAGAAAATGCTCGGGAGGTATGCTTGTTGAAAGATTTAGAGTTTTTTTCTTGAGATGACGGAAATGACGTCCAAAAAGAAACTTGGAATTTCAAAGTTCGGAACAGATTTCAGAGCTCCCTTACGAGGACCACCCTGAGCTCACGCATCGCGAGAGACGGAAGAAGGAAAAGCGAGATGAATAAAAACCGTGCAGGAAGAGTCTGAACTTGGATGGCGGGTGGTAGGGGGGGGGGGTGAGTATGAAGGGTTGGAGGACGGAAATCGATCAACGACGAGCCATCTGTTCAGCGATCAGCCCAGCCCGCGAAAATGCGACAGATGGAGGTCAGGGTTGGTACATGGTGCGGAAATTTTCGGCACCCTCATCTCATGCGTGTGAAACGGGCGGGTTTTTCTCGCGTAATCGGACAACGAGGCCGAGGAAAGCGACCGTGCGGGGCGCCGGAAATAAGCAATCGACAACTCGGTGCGTTTTTTGATCGATTTAACCCGCGTTTTCCGGTATCTTTGCGTCCCGCTGCTTTCGAGCGGGAAACCTCCGCGTCGATGGAAGCAGCATCCAACGGAGAGGGATGTCAACCGCGGTTTCTTGGGTCCCCCTTTTTTCTATATTTTTCACGTTTATGCGTAATGGATATTTCAGGAGAGGGGTGTCATGCAAGGTTTATCGAAAAAACATGAGAGGACGACGTGCAAATCTTTTCCTATACATTCTAGACCGGCAAATTCGCAACTTATGGTGAGTACACCGGAAAAAAAGTGAAGTTGATTTAACATTCTGGATGTGAAAAAAGTGTGCAAGAACTTAAAAAATACTGAATTATCCACCACAGCAGTTAGTTTTACATCTTGGCATTGCTAAAGTAACTACTGTAGCGGGCAATTCAGCATTTTAAAAGTTCTCGGACACTTTTTTTTACATCTGGAATGTTAAATCAACTTCACTTTTTTTCGGTATATTCCTCCTTTTTTTCTCACGATTTTGGACTATACTATATTCTGTGATACCTTTTAAATCTCAAGAGAAATCCCAAAGAAATGAAAGAATTGTGAAAATGAATAGATTAAAAAAGTGAGTACTATTAAAGCGTCATTATCATTCCTTATACCAACCAACATAGAGGAAAGAAAGTTCTTAGCTCCGAGAGTTGCTGAAATGCTCACAATTTTGAAAGTACCTCTTAATTTCAAAATTGTGTACTTTGTAGCAACAAGATGATCAAAGCAAAGGTAAGATAAATTAAACAAGGAAATGGAGTCCTTTTCCACAGACTATGATACAGTGAGTTCCATTCACTGGTGTAGAATGGAATATTTATAGCCAAAAGCTATGAGACGATAATGGCATGTCTTTGGTATACGCTGCCGAAGAAATGACTAAACAATGCGCTCTGAAGCACGATTTTGATTCATACAATCGACATAGAATTTCTTTGTTTCCTCCCATTATAAGCATGTTCCGTTTTCTACATTCTAAAAAGTATAAATTGTAAGTAATGATTTAATTTTGAATTTAAATGGTCAATCATTTAATACGATTTAATTCTGATTAATAACTTACCATAAACCCAAACAAGAAAGATACATTCGAAACAGGCTATGAAGAGCACGGCAGTTCCTCCACCATAAACGTCCATCAGAGTTAGCACATAATTGCCACCCTGAAAAGAACGGTGAGACAAATACATTAGGAATTCGATCGACTATCTTTTAGGAAAAATCTATTTTATTCTAGAGATCCAGTTTCAACGATGCTCATCACGGGTGTCTCTCTCAATTCTGGAAGAAAAAAATGAAAAATTGATATCCGTTATCATGAGACAGTTTTGATGACAATATCGCGGTGAATTCTCATTTATTTGGCTCAGTATTGCGGGTTTTGCTTAGCTTCTATTATAACGTAGTCGCAATTATTGTAATATATCCGTATAAAAATATCACACGTCATATCGTACGGAACAGTGCAATCTACATACATATATTAAATAGCCTTCTATTTCTGTGTTAGGTGTCTCATTTTTTACGAGCCGAAGAGAATTATAAAATTTAAATTATTCACATGTTTTTCTTTATTTTTTGTGCAGAAAGGTTAATTAATAGGCCTAATTAAAAATAGGACTAAGGTTATTATTAAATCCTAACATTATGAGCCTTGAATAAGGTAAATTATTCATCTTCAATAAATATCTCAAAAAATTAGGCTTTTGAACATCAAACTTTAACCGTCGCGTCGTTACTCAGGTTTTACTTGAATTTTTGGCATTTAATGCGCAACATTCGTCGTAAATTACCCTTCCAAGCAATGATATTATTAGGTCAATGTTTAGTGTTTTGGCAAAAACGACCCTTTCTTTGTGGGCCATCAAAGAAAAAAGAAATCTGGACATACTGTAATAGCTAGTAAAAAGAGCAAACACTTACGTAAGTTACACAGGAAAGACCAACAAGATAACAAAACACCGCTGTGCCCACACAGAAAGCCAATTTATGATTCCGCAAAAACAGGAACTCATCGGAAACACTTGTCAGAACGTTCTCCAGAAGAGCGAACTAAATAATTGAAAAAAACCAGTTTGTAATTAAGAATAAGTTAAATATATTTATCAACTATAAAAAAATAAAAAATGTACTAAGTATAAAAATTGATGCAAATATGTGGGCAACGCAGCAAAAGGAGTAATGGACCACTAGACAAGGTACAGATTATGACACATTTCCTACTCAAAATTTCACCCAGGGCTACAAAAATTGCTTAAAGTAACTCTAACGAGATATGAAAGTTTTTAATTTGCGTTGGTTACAGGGAATTTGAATTGCCTGCTCACAAAAAAAGGCAGTTCTCTAGACGTGAGTCAAATCGCGCACCACAACAGCGAGCAGTGTCCCTCCTCCCCCCCCCCCCCCCNGTGTTGTTTAGTGTGAACAATATGCAACAACTGAGCCAAAGCGTCAGATTGACGTTGTCATATTTTCATGCCGCAAAGACTATATCCAGGCAACGTTTGTATCGTGATTTGACTTACATGGAGTTTTTATTTTTGAGCTTAGGAGCCAAGGAGCATAAAACGCCTTCAATCCTGAAGGTGTGCAATTACGCCAACACACGTTTTCTGCCTTGTAGCTAAACCATCACAAGGTTTTGCGACGGACTTTGTGATCAAATTACGATCAGATTTTGATGTGCATTGTCAATTGAAAAAATTGAACTTTTCATCTCGCCAGAATGGGCCTGTTGCATGCAAGAGATACAGCCGTGCGAATAGACTTTTCAGAGGTTAAATGACACGAAAATTACGATGGTCACATTAAAAAAGTCTAAAATACACTCCTTACTGCGCATTTTGCGTTGTGAGGAACGCGCTTTTTCAAATTTCCCGCGTCTGAGGGCAGTTTTCTAACGGAAACAATTAACGGCAACTCGCGGCTATTTCCGGTCAACTAAAACTGACAACATAGCCTAAAAATCGGAGCTCGTGATATCGTGAAATGAAATGTAGAAGGATTGCGTTGGATATTTAAAAGTTGATCGATTTGGTTACCGCATAAAGCGTATATGGACCACTATAAGAGATCACGTTGGGTTTGTAAACAAACTGAAGGAAAAAATAACAACAACAACAACAACGACTCGGCATCTTCCGGAAATCACCGAGCCCGCCGTTTGCTCGTTTCCGGTGATTAGAAAACTGCCCCCAGACGCGGGAAATTTGAAAAAGCGCGTTCCTGACAACGCAAATTGCGCAGTGAGGAGTGTATTTCAGACTTTTTTAATGTGACCATCGTAATTTTCGTGTCATTTAACCTCTAAAAAGTCTATTCGCGCGGCTGTATCTCTTGCATGCAACAGGCCCATTGTTTTAACCCTAATTGAATTCATTTTTGATTGAAGTAAAACAGGAGAAGAGAGAAGGAATAACGTCATTTAAATTTCTCCTGAGGAAAATCCCGTGTGAATGAATTGGAATTCCTTTAAAACAACTGGACAACTGGTATTTTTTATAATAATAAACCTGGTTTCTTACAATTTTCCTTTGATCAAAACAGAAAATACCCTCAGAGTACCTTTCGGCAATATATAATCGAACATAATGTTTTGTATCGAAACTTACCTCACTATCAAGTCCTAAAACGAAGAGCATAAGGAAGAATAGGACGGACCATAACTGTGGCACAGGGAGCCTAAGTAACGCCTCTGGATAGGCAACGAAAGCCAGGCCGGGGCCTTCTTTTACAACCGATTTGATGTCCACGTCTAGATCGTGAGCCATGGCACCAAGGATCGAAAATGTCACGATTCCACTGATCATGCTCGTGAGGGTGTCCATCACACTCACCACTAACGCATCCCTGAAACGGCCAGTATCAGTTTGTTAGGTCGATAAGTTACTAATGCCAATGCGTATAAAGTCTACGGGATCGTTCAATTTGGTATTTATCTCAATTCAAAAATTTGTTTGGTCCTAAAAAAAATGGTTTTTAAGGCCAGGGACAGCTTCAATTTTTGTTTTCAATTATTAATTTTGACCTTCCCAACATTATGGCTAATATTCTTCAATTCAAAAACCACCTTAGTTTTCCACCTTAGGAGTAATCAATTCATTTTTATTTCTGATACAGAACAAGAAAAAAATTTGGCATTATTGCCAACCACTACCGTTGCTATCATAGAGAAACTTACTGGAGCTGTCTATGTTGTGGTCGCAGTGGCGATTTTGCAAGTTAGCAGCAGTATTTTCCCTCCATTTAAATCAATTAAAAATATCGATTTAGATGAGGGAAGCTGCCACCAAGAATTGACATTTAAATGAAGGAAAAATAATGTTGTCAACTTTCAATGATCGGCACTGCGTAGTACGTCTACAATCAAATCCAATGGGCCTGTTGCAAACTTTTGCTAGAGCAGAATGAAGAGTTGTTTCCTATAGATAATGCCTCAAAAATCACGATGAGCGCATCGGCAAAGTCTGAAATGCACTCATAACTTCACAATCTGCGTAAGAAATTTGCGTTATTTTGAGCTTCCCGCTTCAAAAACGATACCACTGCACAGGTGAACATTTTGTTAGAGGAGTCGCTCCATCGTCGGCAATATTCATCATGGCCGACGCTTGCGCAGTTCCTCGCGTAATTCGAGGAGAGTTCACGGTCAATTAAGGCGGGCGAGGAAAATATGAACGTAAACACGCCGATTGTTATATGGTTTAATCCTGTTCAGGTGTTATCTCGTCCCATCACACGTGTTTTGGCGGACTGGCGTCGGCCATGATGAGTATTGTCGCCGATGGAACGACTCCTCTAACAAAATGTTCACCTGTACCGTAGTATCGTTTTCGAAGCGGGAAGCTCAAAAAACCGCAAATTTCTTACGCAGATTGTGAAGTTATGAGTGCATTTCAGACTTTGCCGATGCGCTCATCGTGATTTTTGAGGCATTATCTGTAGGAAACAACTCTTAGTTTTGCTCTAGCAAAAGTTTGCAACAGGCCCATTGTACATGTAAGTTTAAGCTGCCAAATTAATACAATCCGTATAAAATGGGACGATCGGTGATCATTTCAAGTTGAATCTATTGACCTTTTTTCATTCGTCCTTTCAACGACCAATATTTAAAATTGTGTACAAAACAAACGAATTGCAACTTATCACATAATTAAAAATGACAAATTCTGACCTGTACACGTTGTTTCGAAAGTCATTATAACTGCTATACATAATAAGACCCCCCATTGAAACGCTGAGTGAGAAGAACATCTGACCAGCAGCTGCTTGCCACACCTGCGACAAAAGAGGGAGAAAATAGATTTATAAGTGACTCGAATTAAATTGAAATTAGAAACCTGAATTTGATATCCGTTCTCATAACGGACCTTGGGGCAAGAGGGCTCGAGTTTCAGCATTGCGGTAAACGAGGCGAAACTCGATGAAACTTTCGATTCATGCGACCAGCCTCCCCCTCCCTCTAATGTCTCCTCAGACCCTGCCCGGTTTCGAGCAAAATTAAATATATTCTCAAATAAGGTATCGTTTAACTTTTAAGAAACATTAATCACGAAATTGCATCAGGCGACCTCATCAATCATCATGGCTCGGTTCAAGGAGCAGCTCTGTCAACTTTTATTGCACTGTGAAAAGCGAGTTCTGCTATTTCGTAGAAAAAAACCTAACCCCCTTTGTTCTCGACCCTTATGGAGCAGTTGGAAGGACAAGAAGCCGTCGAAACGTTTTCAGCTGAAGAGCCTCTAATTTAAGCCGCCATGCGCCGTCCCTTCCTTCTTAATCACGCTGGGTTTTGTTTCTTTTAACTCTCTCTTCGCGCACTAATTTTTTCACAGCAGAAAATTGGAGGAGGGGTCGCTATTCCAAAATGTATTTACAACCAGTTCGTAAACATTCTATGGAGTATATTCTTTCTCAATATTAAAACGTCTAGTTTACATGCGTCCAAATCATCTAACGAACCATTTTTCTTTTTCTTGATTTTCTTTTTTTTTCATGATTTCCGACCTCAAGTAATGATGAACATTAGCGGGTCCAGCAAATTGGCAACATTGCTTTTTCCCATTTAAACCTATGGAAATGTATCGATTCTTGTGGGAACCAGGTGCTTCGACAAGAATAGATTATTAAGCATAGGTTTAAATGGAGGAAATCCGATGTTGCCAATTTTCTGGATCCGCCAATGATGAAGAACAACGTTTTCCGCATTTTTACTTAATAGAAAATACGAACGTTTCATACGAGATATCCTCTTAATAACAAGCATTTTTTTTTTCTTTTTAAATAAATATCATTGAATACATTGAATAAGTTGATTAATAAAAAAGAAATTGGTAAAAATTCATTGTTTTAAGAATTTTTTTAGGGCACCAAGTAATCAAGATAGTCAAAGGCAATAGAAAATAACATTTTAATACCGTGATAAATCCACTGAAAGTTTTAATGTGACGCTTCAAGTTATACCTCTATCTTCCATAACGCTGCCTAAGACTTCATCCTGCCTTCTAGAGCCTTGCATAATTTATGGATAACCACTCAAGCAAAAAGAAAAATAAAACTTAAAAATCATATTTTAAACAGATAAATACGACCCGCCATAATATCCAAAACGGTCAAATATATTCTAAAACGTTGATGTAGTGAAATACGTATCCATGTAACAAGATAGAGACTTACTTGAATATCTAATAGTTTGCTCCACTCTGGCGTTAGCAGGTATTTCACCCCTGTCATTGCGCCTTCTTGAACAAGTCCTGTCACCAGGAGGGTAAACAATATCACGTACGGGAAAGTTGCTGCAAAGTAGACGACCTGGAACAGAGATTAGGGTCCCCTCAGTAATTAAATATCAAAGTGACACTTCGATTTCCTGTAAATCCGGAACTTATGAAAACTCTGCGTGCGACAATTTTCACTCACTATGGAAAAGCAGTCTCCTGGATTCAGAATTCAGACTCTTAAAAAAATTGACAGGAACACTTACTCTAGAATCAACCGCGGATCAAAAAAACAATCAAAAATCAAAAAAAGTTCTCTTTGAGTCAAGCAAAAGCTTGACTCAAAGAGAACTCTGCTAAAATTTAGAATCTTGAATCTCAATTTATGCAAACATCTGTTTGAAGGTGGAGAAATGGTGCTGGGTTCATGCCATTTCGCGGGGAAATCAAAGCTAAGAAGTTCCAATTTTTTTTTTCTTAAATTATAATTTTTGGAACTCCTTGGCTTTAATTTCCCCGCGAAATGGTGTGGACCCAGCACCATTTCTCCACCTTGTTACATTCAGCATTCGGGCCACTTCTTAGTGTTTTATCTCTCTTCTGATTGGATCAAGGATATATTTCACTCTCAATTTTTCAAGAGGCCTCTGGATCTAAGAGACTTTCTTTTCTGGTGCATGTGGCCTGACGTGTAATGCACACTACATTATGCAAGAATTTTTCTAGGGGTCGCATTGAATAAGATGCTCGAACACGGACCTTGTCCATTAACCCACTCCGTGAGTACGTAACGATGAGCTTCGCATCTAGAATCAGCTCGACCAAAAACCATTCTGTCTTGACAGCCTCACCCAAAAAGAGGGCACCGAGGGACAATGAAGGGGCAAAACACCTCCCCCGCATCCCGCACCCTTCAGCTCGGGATCATTTTTCAGCGAAATCCTATTTTTTCCCTTCTTTTTTCGGCGCTTCATGACTTTATGATATCCCGCTCTCATTTTCATTCAATATTTTTAGTTCACGGTATCAGTCTCTCTCCTGACCCAGTTCGCAAAATCGACACCCCCTCTCTTCCCGTATCCGCCTGCGTCCCGGCTTCCCGGGAATTCCGGTGCACGGAAAATAGATTTCAATTCATTCGCCGGGTTCGAAAATAATATTTATCCGAAGCGTTCTATCGATCACCCTCCCCGGACGTTGCCTGATCGTTCGCTAAAATATATCGCTCCGATCGGATAGTGAATAGAAAATCGAGATTTTCCTCGAGAATTCGGCAAATGCGGTCTCTATTTCGTCTCTAATTTATTATTTTTCTCTCGGTTGGCCTGAACGTGGGCACGCATCAAGGTTAGCCTTGCATTCCCAGAATACTCTGTTTACGTCGCCATTTTAATGCGTCTGTTCGCCATTTAAAAGTTACTCTTGCACAGATCTTCAGATCATCAAAAACACAAGCATGTGTGTATAAATGTCGCAGGCAGATAGTAAAATCAGGCATTTTATCAAATGCCTGGGCAGATAGTCAAGTTCGGACAGTTCACGAAATTTTGTAAATTTATGGCTGGAAGTTCACTAGTTTTCAATGTTTTGAGAAAAAATAACTCATCAAATCTACGAGCTCTCCTTAGTCCTTCCTCTTCAAATACTTCTCATAAATTTAGCAAATTGAAATTGCAGGAATACTGTTTTTATGACGTGCTGGAATTTTCATACTAGACGTTCCTTCAGGTAAGGGGCAAAAACTCGATTAATATACTGTTGTATGACGCAAATTTTTACGGTTAATTATTTTTTACAAAAGCAATGAATTATTGTGTCTAAAATTAGCGAAAAAATCAGAATTTCAATCCAAGTATACATGTTTGAGTATTTGCCTAGGCTTTTGACAAAATGCCTGATTTTACCATTTGCCTCCGACATAAATATTGGCATGGAATATGCCATCAAGCCGTGCGTATAATCCCTCTCATAACTTTGATAGAATTTTAATTAAGTAAAATCGTGTTCAATTTTAACAATATTCTATGGGTATGGCGAATAACTTAAAATATAGCATCGTATGTATTAATCGCTCCTTTTGGTATCAAGGTGAAAATAAGAATCAAGCAATTTAAAAAAGCTCCACAAATTATTTGGACTTTGACGGTGAGAAAAACAAAAAAAAGTTGTATCTGTATTAGAACTTAGGCACCGAGATGTCGCGAAGAGACTGATTGCCTCAATTATTTTTTTGTGCGAGTCTTCTTACTCGCGATTACTTGCTTTGAAATATAGTCTGAATTCTGATATTATAGTCTTATACAGTCTAGTAAATAAAACTGTCCCCATCAAAGTTGTTCAATTTTGAAGCGCATTTACTCTGCAAGAAATCAGCTTTTCCACAATTAAATGTAACACCTAATAAAAAAGACCTATGTTGAATCCAACCTGGCCATACCATTGCCTATGGACTGTTTAAAAGTCCGCTAATGCACTGTAATCAACCTGCTTGCCAGGCGTGTTTTTACCATTGGTGAAAACTTCCTTACTAATAATTGAATCCAGAAACTCAAGATTTCCTGCAGACTTAAATCCTTCTAAATCCTACTCGTACAATTTTTATAGCTCGACTTTTTGTTTCCCGCAGTCTTGTCGACAGATCTTAGTAGCACCTTCAATATTATTATACAACGAATAACGAGAGATGACTTATATTAGACGCTACTGTCATGGGGTGCCATACACAGTTATTTGAAGGCGATTTTTGCCCTCAAGATGGAGCAAGACTTCAGTGTACATCTAATGTATATGAGATATTATTGAAGCTCAAAATAAAGGATCCTTGGATCAAAATATTGAGGTATGTTGTGTGAAACTAAGCTGTAGTTATTCGCATCGCATGAGTTGAATCCAATGCCTAATTTGGTCTACGTTGATTATGCTATATTTCTCGAGAGAAGGAAGTTTTAAATCACTTTTCATGATGTAAACTTTAAACGATTATTTCTCACCCATGAGCCATGAGCCAATTTCTAAAATATTTCAATGTGTTCAACGTATTTTGCACGATGACATGATGAGAAAACAATATGTGCTGTGGTTCTTTATTCCTTATCCTGCCCACTGCCGAGTGATCCACAGTAGTAGTTGTTGGTTTTTTTTTGTATTGTTCGCGTTGTATTGAGCACAATCGAAATTCGTGCTCCTCTAGTTACACACCATCGACTTGTAAATTGATATCGCAGCAGCATCTCTTTACCCACACCCAGCTCTAAACCTTTCGAAATAGATCCGTGCATAAAAACGCTTGAAATGCGCATCTTTAGCCGTTTTACATCTCCGGGAGGCAGAGAGGAATGTGAGGAATTTTCCGGCTGCACACGATCCCGATCGAAATCGTAAAGTCACGCGTAAAGCGGAAATAAACACGGAAATGTCCCTCAGGAGACGGAAGGGGACGGGGAGACAATAAAAGAGTGCAACGGAACGTCGCGCCGTCTCGAGGGATCCCCGAAAGGGTAGTCTCAGCGTGGGGGTGGGGGGAGGGGGCGTAAAAGTAGGTGTGATAATTGAAAAATGCGTGTCCCCGACGGGCGACGCTGGAGTCTCCTTGATCAATGTTCACCGGCTCCCGCTCATCCCTCGTCCTTTATCCCTCATCCCTCATCCTGACGAGTAAATGTTTACCGAGCTGCTTAGTCTTGCCTCCCCCCGCCCCTCCGCGGGGACGCTAAATGTCTCCCCCGCCCCGCCGCCAGCTCAGCTTCCCCCGCTCTAATCATCTCAAATTGTCGGCACATGTTCTTTCGCACGTCACGCAGCGTTGCCGCCGAATCGTCGTTCTTCTGACGTGAGGGCGTATCTGTATTCCCACATGAGTCGCGGAAAGCATGGAGTAATATCGGGAACAGGGCTCACGTGGAGATGGAGATACGCGCTTACGTCGGAGGAGCGAGGAAATGACCGCGGCTGTGATGAATGGCGTGCGTAGTCTCACACGGCCGTGAGTGTTGCTCTCAAAGCGCGCCTAATTGAGCATAGAGCCGAGACGAGGACGGGTAACGTATACTCTGCCGTGCTAAGGAAGAACGCCCTATGAACATTCGAGAGTTGCCAAATCGCCCCGAATGAAACATGTATTTTTTAGTAAGATTATGCGTATTTTTTCCTGAAATTTTTAGACATTTTGGACAAAATTGCGAACAAATGTGTTTGACAAAAATTGGAGAAAAACATTCACAATTTTCCCAGTAAATTAGGTATTTACTGAAGGAAATGTGGCAATCTCTGAAGGTTCATACGGCGTTCTCCCTTAGCACGGCAGTACTCTCATGCCGTATGAACATTTCACCGTTGCCGAATTTCCCTTGATAAAATAATTATTACTGAAGCGCAAGTTATGAGTATTTTTCCTTTGAGAATTTAAGGGACTTAAGGTTAAATTGCGGATAAAATTCTGTGCAAATTTGGAAGATTAATATTCACTAGTTTCCAAGGAAATCCGTGTTTTATCAAAGGAAATTTGGCAACGCCTAAAGCTTGCGCGGTGTTCTTGGTTAGTACGGCAGTATAGGGTCCGAGAGGGTGACGATCTCTAATGGCGCGATGAGTGTAATGACTGAAGAGTGCGATCTGGTGCCTCGGACCCTGCGGTGCAGTGACGGGAGGTGATTTGCGATATATCGATTGATCCGTCATTTAAACCTATGGTAAAGGATCGATAAACAGGGTGTTCGCAACGAATGCCTTAATAATCGATTGCCTACCACGGATTCAAATGGGGAAATATCGATAATCGATCATTCATGCCACGCCACTGATGCGGTGAGCGCCACCAGGTGTTGCTGAGATTGTGTGCGTCTGTTCATTTCCATTGACAGGAATTCGCTGGACTGAGAGTAAGGTTCTGCATGAGGAGCTCCGTTCCGTAAGAAAGTATAAATAAGGCAGGGACTTCGATAAAATTAGCACGCGTGCATCAGAGAAAGTGCTTTCTAAACTACTTAACAGATTGGGCTAGTATTTAAACGGGGCCAATTATCCCTTGCGACCAACGCGATGACATAATTTCCCTCATTAAGTTTGCATTTTATTGACAAGTTACACTTACAGCACGCGTGTCACTTGGCTAGGGAACCGCCTTGTCCCTTCCCACCACGGACACAAACATCCCCTTGTCCTCCGGGTCTCTCTCCCCCATTCGCGCCCGTTTCGTCTAAAGGACGTGCCCCTATTTCGACGTGGAAAGTACGTGGACAGCAGGATACTTTACGGATTACAGCGGGTTGATTATTGAAATTGATAGACAAAGCGATAGACAAAGAGGACATAGGGAGTATGGAGCGATCCTATTGGTTGAAATGGATGGGCCCTATAGAGTAATGGAGAATATGATGGACTAACTTTCGGGTTTCTCGTGGGTTGTCGTTAGTTAGTGTATCACCTACTGCCTTTGTCCATTGCAACCTCCTACTTCCGCACCAATAGGATTTCTCCGTCTCCCTTTTATCCTTTTTGTCTATAGCTTTGTCTATCAATTTCAATAATCGGCCCGCAGGGTTCATCGTAAATATAGTTGCGACAGTTTATTCCGTATACCGACCCTCCGACCACGGTGTCTGTGATGATTGTGTTCAATTTCCAGCTTCCAGTGTGTTATACTGTTATAAGTCTCGCCACCGTGTTCACAGAGTTGTCTGATTAGTAGTTTCAAATGAACACCAACGGAAAACACAGACAAGGTAAGAAAATAAAAACTATGACACATTTTTCTCAACCAAAAGCTTGGGTAAACCCTAGAGAAAATATTAAGCAATTTTCAAAAATAGGTGATAAATGAGCTATAACGTAAGCACGTGCCTTGTGCGTTTGTCAATGATTCAAACTTTTTGCTCGCCGAAACATTCAAATTTGTCTACTATCAATTTGATCACAGGAGTTTTGTTAGTGTTCTTTTCAGAACACTGACAGAGAGAATCAGACGTCAAAGTGAAAAAAAAAAGAAAACAGTATAATGTTAAAACAGCCGAAGATAGGAAGGACGTTTTTTTCAACTTTGTTTCAGAATCTAAGTGACACTTCATTGGCAGCATAGGGCGGAGCATTGCGAGTTCACGTCTGGCGCCATCGCGCCTTCAATTTCGCAGATGCAACACGGACATCCATCAAGTACGAATAGATGTATCTCTGCGCCGTCATCAGCGCGAGTCCTTTCCCTTGCTCTATTTTGTATTGCGTTTTTCTCGTTTGTCTTATTCGTTACGGTGCTTTAAGTGCGCCATCTGAAAATACATAGGAAAACACAAAAGATTCATGGGTGTGGGTACTTACTTTTCCGGAGGTTTTGATCCCTTTAACTAAACACAAAACAACGATGACCCAGGAGCCGAGTAGGCAAAGGGCCAGGTCGAGCTTGATGGGGCCTAGATGCTCGATGCCGTCAGACAGCTTGAGAACATGCCTCCTGCGAAAACAAATTCAACTTTTTGTTTACTTCAATTATCACACATTACTCACGCTTGGTTGCCTTCTGATTAAATCCCCCCCACCCACCCCGCCCGCTCGTGCTGTGTCGCCGTCGCCACACCGACACACGGTGGATCGAGTCCATAGGAGACGTCGGACAAAAATTAAAAACTTTAAACGCTTATAACTCTGTTCGTACAAAACTTTGAGGTTCTAAAGGTGGTTCCACTGGTTTTCTTGTGAAATTTTCTCCTGAAAGCACTCCTTAAAATTCGAAATGCGACGAAATAAACATCAAAATTTGCAGTTTTAGCCAAAAAATTCATGTCCGACCTCTACAACTGACTAAATCCACTGTGCGACGCACCGCCCCGTAATTTCCAATTTAAAAAGAAAGGCGCTATTCTCGAAACTCCATGATCGATTAGAGGAGCGTCGGTCACAACTCGTCGAAATCGCTTATTCAGTATAATCCGCGACAGTAAAATCGAATTAAAATCATTTGAACCCAACTGTAAGTGGTTGGATGAAATTAAATACATGAGAGAATAGTTGCCATTACTTTGTGCTCTTATATGTTTACTTAAAGGTTAAATAACACAATTATTTAAAAGGTCTCTTGTTTGTTTTTATTTTGTTCGAATTTTGTTAATTAATTAATACATATAGACGGTGTGAGTCGGCAATCACATAATTCGGTTTGCGACGTCGCAGATTTCCTGTCATACTTTATTTTTTAAACAAAAAACTACTGAACGGCGATTCTTCAAAACTGCCGTGATATTTTTTCTCTGTGCGAAAAAAATTCTGCAAAAACTTCAAGGAATGATGTCAATTTGTTCTCTTTAAAAAAAAAAAAAAAAAACCTAGAGGCGGAGATTTTCAGATTCCGCAAACGAGATATGTGATTGCGGACTTACGCCGTCCATATTTGCATCTTTTAATCTTTAAGAACGCAAGGTAATGATAGCCACTATCCTTTCATAGACTAAAATCAGGTTCGTTAGTAAGGATCGTCTACTACTCTAAAAAAATATTGCAGTCGGAATTTCACTCTCTGTGTGTGGGTTGTTGAAGCTGTTTTTAATATAACAAAATTGAAAACAAACATGAGCTTTTTGCCCTATTTTAGTCTGTTGTTTTATTAACAGCTCTAGCTGCTAATTTATCTGCAATTTTCAGTGAGGAGCCTCGAGGGTGAATGCAGTTTTGAAAGCTCTATACAGAAATATCCGAAAACAAAAGTTGAGCTATTAGCCGACGTTACCAATATATAGGTATGCAATAATTGCAACTCAGGCCATGCTTTAATAGGAAAAACGACGTGCAAGAGGATGTTAATATACAAATAAAATCTTGTTACAGAGATATCTATAGATTTGATGCCTTGTTTTGAAAGCATGTTCGTATTTTCGTTTCTCGGGCAACGGCGTCACACGCTCGGTTAAGGCCTAAATACACACGGCGATTAATTGCCGTGTGTATCTAGGCCTTAAGATTACGAGCGAAACTTTTCATTATGCGCCTCTGCGCAAATTACGAATGATTCACTCAGAGGGAACCTATGCAAACAAATTCAAAATCACAAGTTAAAAAACGCTGCGCGAGTTTGAATGATCGCGCTAAGCACTGCGGTCGGCACGAGACGCATGTTAGCGCCTGTGAGACTGGATGAATACTTCACGCATTGCGCGTACTTCATGGTGCGCCGTGCGCGCTGTCGGTGCCTGCGAGACTGCATGGATACTTCACACATTGCGCGTACGCTACTGTAACGTGCCTTTATCGTCGCGTCTTCCCGTTTCCCGTTTTAAGGCCTAGATACACACGACGATTAATCGCCGCGATTGAAAGACGGAAGCCAATGGAGAGCCTTGATTTCGATCCATTGACGTCGATACATTGAAATCAAGGCTCTCAATTGGCTTCCGTCTTTCAATTGCGGCGATTAATCGCCGTGTGTATCTAGGCCTTCAATATTACGAGCGAAATTTTTTAACACGCGCCTCTGCCGTGCTGTTGACTTTGTGTGGCTGTCGCAGGCAAATAGCGAAATCAGGCATTTTGTCAAATGCCTAGGCAGATAGCCAAATTTTGACAGTCTACAAAATTGTGTGAATTTATGGAGAAGAGCTCACGATTTTTCACTATTTTTGGAAAAATAACTCATCAAACCTACGAACTCTTTTTGTCTCTTCCTCTTCAATTGCTTCTCATATTTTTAAATGTTGAAACTCCAAAAATTCTGTATTTTACGACGTGCTGAAAATTTCAGGATTAGTGTTTCCTCAGGAGCCAAAAATTGTTTAAAATACTATTGTGTGTGCAAATTTTTACTGAGAATTTTTTCTTGCAGGAACAATGAATTATTTTGTCTGAAACCAGGAAAAGAATTAGAATTTCAATCCAAGTTAGAATTTCTGACTATTTGCCTAGGCATTTGACAAAATGCCTGATTTCACTATTTGCCTGCGACACGGCCAAAATCGCGACGCTGGCAGTCCATGAAGCCGTGGCTTAAAGCATCTGGGTAGCGACAGGACGCGACCACGACAGCCTCAAGCGCGGCGATATGAAAAACATCAAGCGACAACCCCCCGGTTATTGATCCTCTATGGAAAGCAGTGGCGTGGCGTGCTTTGCGATATATCGATTGATCGGTCATTTAAACCTATTGAAAAGTATCGATAAACAGGGTGTTCGCAGCGAACACCTTAATAATCGATTCTTTACCATTGGTTCAAATGGCATAACAATCGATTTATCGCAATTCACGCCACGCCACTGATGGAAAGCCGGTTGGCTAACAGGCGAGGCGAGTCGAGAAAATGAAATTCGGCTGTCAAAAAAAGGTAAAAGTGAGCGGGATGCGAGACAACTTACTCCCAATATTGCAGCCCGGCAGTCTCCCGCTCCAGAGTCTTGTTGGAAGCTGTTGAGTTGCTCAACTGAGCCAGGGCCTGAATTGTGGAGTTGGAGATCAATGAAGTTGAGTTGCTCATTGACTGGAACAAAAAGGAAATTCACGCAAATTTAACGAAAACGTATGATAGAGGAACGCCGTAAATTTCGAGACAACGCTATTCGGATTGAATTTAGCAGAAAAGAACAGCGGGTCGATTATTGAAATGTATAGAAAAAGCTCTGGACAAAGAAGACAAAAGGGATTTGGAGGGATCCTTAGGTGCGGAAGCGGGTGGTTGCAATGGACAAAGGCGGTAGGTAATAGACTGACGAACGGAAATCCACAAGAAACCTATACTTAGTCTATCATTATCTCCTTTAGCCTATAGCCTTTTAACTTATTTCTCCTTTAGTCTATAGGTCGCCACCCATTTCAACCAAAAGGATAGCTATATACTCCATATGTCTTCTTTGTCTATTGCTTTGTATATAATTTCAAAAATCAGCCTGCAGAGCTTTACTGGGTCAAAACTTTGAAGCTTTATTCTTCCTTGAGATTCTAAATTTAACGTTAAAATGACACCTAATACTAACTTTTAAATCATTTTCTTCCGTAGTTCGAATTTACTAGGGAGGGAGGGAGGTCTGACCGCTTCGCGGTCAAACCTTCCCTCCCCAGGGCCTTTCGCTTCAGTTGTTATGCGTTACTCTTATGATTTTATATCATAGAGTATAATATGAACTACATTTTGCAATTTGGAACTATAAATTCTAGCCCTGTTTCAAAACAACGTTTGTGTCATTAGTTTCCCTATGTACGTAAGTGTTTTTCCAGAGGAGCCAGAATTTATAGTTTTAAATTGCAAAATGCAGTCCATATAATATGATAGATGTATACGGTCGTCGACTCATTGAGTTCAATACCTTTCCTGGCTCATTTTTTCCTCGAAACGTGACTTGTTTCTTTCTCACTCTACAAAGACAAGTAACAATATTCATAAACGCTTTATTAAAGACGAAATAGGGCGCTCTTTCCAAAAATGCATTTATTTCCCCGAATGAATTAAGATTTTGTGAACTTTCCTCGCATTCCTTTAATCTAAAATATATTTTGACATGTTTTCTAGAAATAATTCTAAGAAAAAAAAATCATAATCCATCCAGATCATCGCTGATCTCAAGTAAAAAAGAATATTAGTATTTTCACTAGATTCTCGACCTCTCGGAAATTTAATGACTAAAGTTCCGTTCGTAATTATGCATCCGGTTTTGTAGTTATCATGTTAAGAATTTTGCTAAGTTTATTACGAGTAGTTACTTGCGTTTCTTTAGCTTACTCTTTCTCGACGACTTACAAGCCTCTTAAGAAAACGAGAATATCGAATCCAATTTAGAGTTTGCTGGAAAGTTGTGAGCAAGGCGGAAGACCAGAGGAAGAGTAAGCAGACCGCGAGGAGAGAAAAAAGGCAAGAGTGACAAATGTTTCTGAGAGCAAGCTCTTGACAAGATAAAAAAATGTGCGATGTACGTTTCCATCAAGCTTTTATTTTGCGTTCTGTTACAAAACGATAACGTCATCAGATTTTGCCTATTCTTCGAATTTTCATGGGATTTACGAGACATCCTTAATCATAACAGAGCATCTTGCAACACTATTTTTCCAAAGATAAAGTATTGTAAGTGCAACCGTATTTTGGACTCGTACACAATAAAATAAGTCCCACTCCCGCAGAATGGAATCCTTCCGCCTTCCTTCTTCTGTTCCTTCTCCTCTTATTTCGTTTACCGTGTCTATTTAACCATTCAACGCGGTTTAGTATAGCCTTTGTTGCGAATGAATTTTGATTAAAGCCCCTTAATTTGTTGCAGGAGAACGGGAAATGCAATTGCCTGGAGATGGGGGTTCAAGTCGGCTGAACTTCGAATACTTTGTATTTTATCAACTATCACGGAACACAGATCTATCACAGTGTGCAATTCGGTGCCTAGACTGGAAAAATTCGGTTAAAATAGATATCATTCGAAAAATCTGCCAAGTTTTGCGCGTATCTTTAGTTAATGGTCTTTTAAAACGTTCCATGCGATGGAGAAGAGAGGGGGAGAAGAGAACATTAAAAAACCGGGGAAAGTTCGTATAGAACTCGGAAGAATGAAAAGCATGGATGCGGATAAGTAATTTATGCATCAAACATAGTTGCCATGAAATCAGAGAAATCCCCCATATTTGTTAGGTACTCTCTTCTGGATTTCAGGACAATTCACCAGCATATTACTATTTTGATGTGTTCTTTCGGAGAAATGCAAGCAATATACACATATTTGGATGATACGACTGCACTTTCCGCTGGAATTCAGAATGCTGGCCCTTGACAACATCGTTGGTTCTCATTTCGCAATTCTGTTGTCAAAGTACCGGAGGCTGATAAGTAAGTGTACGACTCATATCACCGTGGAAGCTTATTATAGGGGAAATATTTACAATAGATGGACAGTTTTAAACTGACAGTGTTGCCTTGACAACTGATTCGAATTGGTGCGAAAATGTATGATGAAAATATTTTCTACCCTCTTCAAAAGCACCTGGTGGAAAACTCCCGCAAGTGATGTCACCGGTTTTTGACCAAGAGGAAAAACCTAGCTATTTACATTCAACGAATTTTACTCGAAGAAAACAATCACTGAGCTAACTTCCTTCAGTGGGCATCTTTGAAAATGCTATTGTAATGTGCTACTTTTTTCACCGGACCAAAAATTTCATGGAACAACATTTTGTGGACGAATAGTTTGTGGACCCTCCTGTGAGCATCATTAACCTTTAAATGGTTCAGGATGTAGTCTTATCATAGTGATTTACATGGACGTAATGAGAGAAAAAATATCATATTTTTTTTAGATGAGAAAAAAGAAAAAGAAATACTTTTTCAGTTTAACGTTTTCCTTTCACATTTAAGAATGGTTTTAAAAAAGGTAGAATTTATGTCTACAACTATGGATTGGTTGAACACTAGAGTTGGAAGTTTGATCTGATGAGATGACGGAAAAGTGAGTGAATACTATGGGAAAGACGAGCGGTCATAAGAAATAAAACAGAGCATCTAACTTTTCTGAGCTTTTATTCCTTCTTTGAGGATTGTTATAGAAAGCGTCGCCGTCGCCCCATATACAATTTACTCCATCCGTCTGCACGTGCTATTTTTATGTACTTTCAAGTCTCGACGTTTTCATTAAATTATTTATTTTCGGAGTTTGATAGCTCTTGTAAAAAATACCTTCACCTTGTCTCCTTGTCTCCAGCCCGTAGGTATTTTAGTAAAAGGATGTAAATTTAGTCCCTTTGATGTTGGTTTCACGCAGAACTCAATTTTTAAGGGAACCGTTGGCATTCTAGTGTGATCGCGATGGAAACAGTCCGCTTTTGTATTATTTTTATCCAGATCAATATGCCTCACTGTTGAGGTCTAAAAAAAAATACGGTTTAAAAGAATAATGGCATGCTCCTGAAATAAAGCTTGCGGTAGCGTGAATTTCGCGCCCCTCTAATATCGCGCTGATCGTAGTGACTGCCGAGAAACCCTCAAGTAATGTCAGATTGAATTATAAACTCATCGATTTTAAAAGCCAGGAGAGAATGTTGAATGAATGTGGAATTTTCAACAAAGAAAATTATGAGAAATATGACCGGATTTGTTGACATAAAATTGATTTTCCAAAAATAGGAACTAAAAAGTCATTGGTTCTACTAATTTTTTAATATGAATGCGGCGTGGCGTGCTTTGCGATGTATCGATATTTACTCATTTGAAGAAATGGTTAAGAATCGATTAGAAAGGTGTTCGTTGCGAAAACTCTATTTATCGAGCTTTTTCCATAGGTTTAAATGGCAGATAAATCGATAAATCGGAAGGCACGCTATTCCCAAACGCTATTCCCAAAAATGGCAAAACGCTATTCCCAAAAATGGCAAAGGTTATTCTATCTCCCCCGATACCTATCTGGACAAAACTGAAGTTAAATTCTTCACACAATAATTAGAGTTAAAAGAGGACTAGAAAATGTCGGTAATTCTTGAGAGTTTCTTGATTTTTTACAGACATTAGACGTTACACATCCTGCGATCTACTCATAATTTTTATCATTTGAAAATTAGGCATAATTTTTCATTCGACGTAGACAGTGCAAACAGCACTCAAAGCCAAGACGTGAAGAATTCAAGACTCTACTCTCCGTAGGCCGCTGTCGGACCAATATAAAACGCCTTCAAATGCGCGTGATACTGTGCAACACACCGAAGTCGAAATATTTGTATTCCTAGGTTGGAACCTAACTTAAGTAAATTGCTTCACCCTATAGGGGATGTCAGCCGGTTACCTGCTGTATATCAAGTTATTTTGCATATTTTTTGTCTATCATAAATCGTTCTAAAAAAAGATTATCATCGGATGGAATCATTTTCTTGGTTTTTCAATTTGTCATTTAAATTATTTGGTTTGTTCCGTGTTCTAATTTTATTTTAGGTTTTTAATTTCCAAAGAAGTTAGAGTGTATTGCTACCTTTGGCCAGTGACCAGCCAGCAGTACTTATTCCGGAGGCATTTCCTCTCCCACAGTAAAAAAAAAAAAAAAAATAAACAAAAATAAACAAAAAACAGCCATAAAAACAATAGTGATAGCTAGGATGAATTCATTAAACAAAAAACAGCTATAAAAACATTAGTAATAGCTAGGATGAATTCATTAATAGAAATAGGTCGGCCCTCTTTCACAAAATTATGCATGCAGCCTTTAAAGCACTTATTTTTCTATGTAGAAAAACTTTTATCGGGAAAAATTTCGATTCTTACCTGATTGGAGCCCCTGACGTAGCATGAGTGCATGTCGGCCCAAGCGGGGTCGCACTTACTCCAAGGCACTTCGGAGCTAAAAGAAGCTATCATGTAGTGAATCGTGTAGCTCATTATAACGTTGTAGTAAATGCACACGATTAAAGATACTGTCACCATGGCCACTCCAACACCTGTTCAAACATATGAAATAATATAAATTGATTAGCACACTTTTTATCTGAACGAGTGCAGCAAAGTGCGAGAATTAAAAAAGAAATGCACTTAGGGTCATCCAAAAAGTAAAATCTCCTGTAAAATGTTCTTTTTCATATGTTAATTTCCGTTTAGAAAAAAAAAAAAAAAAAAAAAAAAAAAAAAAAATCAACTGCGCGAGTTTTGCTGGTGAAAAAATTGTAAAGCTTCATTTTCCATGTTATATAGTGATCAATTTTTCGGATCTGTAGGAGAAACAAGTTTGTCATCCTCCTTAAGTTTCTTTGAGAAGTATGATGTTCAACATGCACTGGAAAAAAAACCACATTGGATCTAGAGTCCAGACCCATAAAAACATCGACAAGAAAAAATACTCTTGATTCAATCAGATCTAAGCTTAAATCAAGAACCAAGCCTCTTAATTTGAGTGGATTTCCTTTTGATTTAAGCTTAAATCTGATTGAATCAAGAGTGCTTTTTCTTGTCAATGTTTTCAAGAGTCTGGACTCTAGAACCAATGTGTTTGTTTTTTTTTCGGTGTGTATTTTCTCTCTTTGTTTATAGCAAGGATGATAATAAAGTTTCTGTTTTACACTGCATACAGAAAAAGACTTTCCAAGCAGCACCCTGATGACATGAAGGGGACGGTGACTGGATTGATTTCTCCCTATTTACTTCCAAATTGTACCCTGAGGTATTGGATCCTCACTCGGCAAAAGTTCGGAGCATTTTGGGGCCGTCGATACTATACAACTCCCTCCGCTCCCTTTATCAACAGGGATTCCCGATATTTCCCCTCATATACGGGAACTGTATAAACTGAGAGGAGATACCTTTTGAATACCAATCAAGGTCCACCTCTCTTTGCCAGATTGGAGGTGAGTTATCAAATATTCGTGTGAGGAGGGATGATTCCGTGATCCCACACAGGAGACTGGTCAACGGAGTTGCCAATTTTCACAGTCGTCCTTCATTTCTTCAAAAATCGAAAAAATCGAACACTTTAAAAGTATTCGCTATCATAAAAATTCTTGCGTACATTCTTACATTTTTCTATAGTTGTAAACTTTTATACTTTGAATATTTACAGGTAACATTCAAATCAGTGTTCGAAACTCACCTTTGAGTTTTAGGAGCCAAGTGGCGCATCAAGCCCGATTTTTAGGCGCCATTGAAGATTTTTTAAGGGCCATATTGACTTTTTGCCTCTATATATATGTACTACGGCGCATTCAGTGAAAAATTAGATGCAACATGTTTTCGTAACATAGAGCTAGTAAGTAGCTGTAACTGGGGGAAGACAAAAGCACAAATAATAAAATCGTGAAGAATAGAAAAAACGTTCACTTGTAGTGCTGAAAATGTCGAATAATCACCTGATATGAAAATTCAGAATTTTAGGGGCTATGTTGGCGCAGAGCCTTCATTTTTTAGGCGCCATGGCCGATTTTTTAGGCGAATTTGGCGCGTTGGCGCCTGTGAGTTTCGAACATTGATTCAAATCATCGTTTTCGTGGCTTTCCTTATATGGAGAAATATCTTATAAATTTGACAACAATGGTGAGTAGGTTGTTGAGCTTTGGTGGTGAGGCGACACGAGCACAATAACTAAACCCATGTCCAAGGACCGAAGTAAAGTTGCGAAATGAAGTTACCTCCAATCACAACGGATCGTTAATTCAATCGACAAAATCTGAAGGGTTTGACAAACGCTACCTAGCAGTGTTGCCTATGCTACTGGAATTACTTTTTCTGGAGACAATCAAAGAGATAATTGGACCGGAAATTCTGCACCTGCTACTCTGCTCTTGGCATGGATAGCTTCACTTCTCCCAAGAGGCTAATCTCAACATCTTAGCATGTAAGCTGTATTAGACCGTCGGAACGTCGGTGCGCCACGACGGAGTAGAACGTAACTTCAGTTTCCTAAGCCTGTTTGTATAAAGTTGTGTATATTGAGAATAGCGCACTTGTGTAGTGGAAAAAGATTTCTCCTCTAATAATCTCTCCAGAGACAACATTTGGATGTATTATCGCAGTATTGAGAGGTAATCATTAGTTCTTTGTACATTTTTCGAGAGAGTGATTTAACGTGAACGGTTGAGACAATTATTGGTATACATTATTTTCTGACATTGATCTGCATAATATATCCTCAATTTTAAGTTGATGGTAATTTGGAACAGAACGAACGGAAAAAACGGAAATTGATTATACATGATTTTTATCTTTAAACGTTAATTCAATCTTGAAACGATTAAAAATTGTGCGATATTTTTTGACAATTCCCTCATTATTCCCGAACGTACTGGATTTAAAAATAAAGACTGTATTTAATATTCTTTTAAAATAAAAATATGCTCTTACTTTGGTAGATCGTTTCCCTTTTTTGTTCTCTACTTAACGTTTCTGTACAGTTAATTTTTATGACTCGGAAAAAATTTATTAAAAATCAAAATGAACAATCCTTGGGACTTATTGACTTGATTTTCCTCTAAGCTGAAGTTACAGCCTAAGAAAAACACATTCTAAGGAGTACCTTCGAATTTCAGCCCAAGCGGGGCTCGAATCAGTTCGTATTCAGACCCCAATTTTTGGCTGAAGACAGACACGGACCCTTCTTGGATAGAAGTTCTGCTCGAGTCAGAGGTAAAATCCAGGGGAGAGTTCATGGCTAACACCAAAAATATCACTCACTCCAATTAAAATCGTCTATGTGGCCCCGCAAATTCATCACTATCGTGTTGCTTTGGCGTAACTAAAGAACTAAGAATATAATCGATCCCGTTGGCTGGAATTTCAGCCCCTGCTTTTAGTTGTGAAGAAAGTATCAAACGGGCAAGATTGTTTGCACCCCGAAACAGCGTTGTATCTCGTACCAAGGAAGGAAAACTTCAAAGTTAACGAAGCTAGAGCGGCCAAGAAAAAGCAAAAATAAAAACCCCGACGAAAGTAAGTTGAAAAAGTTAAAAACTAAAAGTTAGATTCAAGCGGCAGTCGAGGTTGCACTGCTTTCCTCTTTTGGCAGTGTTGCCATAGTTTTCAGTAGATCTCATCACCTTTACAAGGTCTCAAGCGACTTTTTTTTAACGCAAACCGACGCCATCGAGTATAACCCTTATTTATCTCCTCTTGGCGGGAAATTAAAATTGAGATAATTATATTAATTAAAACTTTAGACTTGAGGCAGATACCCACTCATGAGAGCGTATTAGCTCAGATTAACCCGGATAAAGGGCGATTAGCCGGATTTGGGATATCAAAACGGAAGAAAAATTTAAATTAATCAAACTTGAACGGCCTTAGTACGTCATGGGCTGCCATTGGTCGGATCTGAGGGCGAGCTGCGGGATATATGAGCAAAAAAACCAGGCGATTTCAATTAATACGTGCATATGCATTTATTATTCATGAAATAAGATACTTCGTTACGTGCTGATTTTATCCAAACTTATCTTTGAAAAATATTCCAGGCACACCATACTGATACGTTAAAGCATCTCGCACACTAATAAAATGCAATAAATCCTCAGAATTTTAGATTTTTAGAGTATCTTGGATAAAGTTAGATTAGGTGGAGTTGGGTAATTGGGTTTAATGTAAATGGGATCTCGTTGCGTTGGGTAAGGTTAGAGTCCTCCCTCCTGTAAAAACTTCAAATTATGGATAACCTGGTGCGCCATAATCTAAGGATAAATTGCAAAAGATATTGTAGTAAAACCATGCTGGGTTTCACGACCTGTGGGGAAGATACGTAGCACACTCAATTATTTTTGCATAAATTCCTGCACTTTCCAGTTTCATTTTTATCCCCCATCTGATCCCTGACCATAGCTAACTCTAAGGGCATCGCAATCAGTATCTCAACTTCAGATAGTGTGTACATTTTTCCCTTAAATTACACTCTCAAAGCCCCTTCACTAATACCAAAATATCAGTGCTGCTGAATAACGAAATTGAGAGTCTATTCAGAAGTATTTTCACTAGAATAACGTTAGAGCTATAATCCTGAAACGGTCCGGAAGATCAACAATCCTGTTGAAAGTTAGTGTAATTCCTTACGCTGCAGTACAATCAAAATTGCCAAATTACGCGGACGTTTTGAACGTCCCTTGTCCTCAGACAAAAAAAAAAAAAAAAAAAAAAAAAAAAAAAAAAAAATACGATTGATTTCTAACTCAATATCTGACACTCATGACTAACCTAAAATCAGGAACTGGATGTGTCCAAAAAATTTCGAAAAATTGAGGCCTGAAAACAAACGGGGGATATTTAAGGGGCAACGTAAAAAGATGATTATAGGCGGACACGTTTCGCTGACGTCTACTCAGCTGCAACGCTTACACAAAGTGTCATTTGATCCCTATAGTCTCTCGGTCTCTTTTGGTAGAATTTTCAGAATTTCACGGACACTTTGTGACAGTGGAGAGGATTGGAGACTAATTATTGAGCAAATGTCACACGCGGCTTAGGAATATAGGATGCTTTACGACTGACGCAATAAACCACAAGCTGTCATGGTCAAAGTGCGAGAAGAGGGCTAAATGGTATTGGAGGGGGATGCTAGGGAGGGGGATAGCGTGAGCGTGAAGAGATCGGGGTGAAATATATCTTCAAGAAATCACCACACAAGATACCACATAATTTTGCGTACTCCTACGTCCTATAACTAATAGTTGGGTGAAATTCAAAGTCTAATATTCAAAGAGTCCCGACCTCATGGGCTAATTTCCAGTTTTTGGTTTTCCACTGCTTTTCCTCTTAATCTTATTAGATCACTTTTACCATTTAACTGTGGCCAACACAATTTCTTATTACCTTTTGCCATCGGACAACAGTTCCACAGTGCCAAAGGGCCAACACCGCCAAACTGCCCCACCGCAAGTTCCAGAAAGTACATAGGCTTCCCTGCCAGGGCCAGCATGATCAGGTACGGAATAAGAAAAGCCCCTGAAACACAAAAGAATACAATATGAAGAATCTTCGTCGTCTACAGTATAACTGATGGCATGAAAAGACATGTGTGACTCCCAAACTTGATGTTCAGACTACTGTCCTTTTTGACATTTGTCGAGACTAAGTAATATCCGTCGCTTAGTGAAGTTCTACCGATGGGTCAACTAAAACTGAAATAAATTTAAAATCTAGAATATTTGTCTATTGATAAATTTCGAGATTTTAAATTTATTTCAGTTTTAGTTTACCCATCGGTAGAACTTTACTGAGCGACCGGTGGGAGACTATGGGTGAGGAGAGGTAAAATCCGTCGCTTAGTGAAGTTCTACCGATGGGTCAGTTGCGTTCGGAGTAAAATTGTGTTGATTAAATCAATTCATCTAATGACTAGATATTTGAAACATGATTTTATATAAAATCTAAAAATATTCATTTATTTTAATTCTAAAATGCTAACAATATTTAAATATATGGCCAATGATAAATTTCGATATTTTAAATTTATTACAGTTTTAGTTGACCCTCATGCGAGAGGTAAAAGATTAAAATATTTACTTATTATTAATTTATACTTTTATTTCAATCGTTTATCTATTTTAATTTTTGAATATTTTAAGTTTTAATTAGTTTTTATTAATGTTGTCTCGTCGCTGGCGAGAAAACGCAGTGACGATGGCGGATGAGAAGGGCTGAGCGATTTGATGTGGCCAGTGGCATGCAGTGATCCAATGGGCTATAGGCCAAGGAGCGGTCCGCCATGTGGGGCCCGGTCGGTGATGCGAGAGCCAATGAGAAGCGGCGGCGCCGAGCGGCGTCGCTATTGGCTGGCGCAAGGTTGCGCTGCACCTGCCGCCCAGAGGCAATGAGGGATCCTCCATTGCTATCTTGGTAGTGGTGGAAGCTTTTACTTTCATACATACATACATAAAGTCGCGATTATAGCGCCGCCTCGCGCTCTGCGACGCCCAATCGCCATTGCCCCCTATCCTCCCAGAGATCATCAGGCAATTGGCACCTTCTGATCTCCTCCTCCACCCCTTGTCGCCAACCTTTTACAGGACGTCCACGCCGTCGCCTTCCGGGAGGAACCCAATCGAAGACCTGCTTGGGCAACCGATCATCTGCCATCCTTCGCACATGTCCATACCAGACCAACTGCTTGGACCTGATATCGTGCACGATGTCCTTTTCCACACCCATTATCTCGCGTACCCTTTCATTGCGGATACGCTCTCTTCTCGATATCCCAGCAGACCTTCGCCAAAAGTCCATCTCGGTTGCCCTAAGCATGTCTTCAGTTCTTTTCTTAAGTTGCCAGACCTCACTCCCGTAAGTTACGATACTCTTCACGATGACGTTGATTAATTAGTTGAGCTTTTACTTTCGATTCTACAATTTGGCGGATATTGAACTATGTGTAAAGGATTTCGTTTTGCAAACGAACCGAAGCCAATCAAACTTTTTTGACTCATTGCGTTCCCTGAAGCTCATCCACCTATAGTGTGTAGGTAGGTCAACAGCCGAACAAAGGGTGATGCCTGTCCCTTATAATCTTCCATAAGATACTTAAGGAAAGGGTGAATTTCCAAAAAGTAAAAGTTTCCACCGGGCGCTATGAGGTCAATGGAGGATTCTTCTTTGTTCCTCCTGTCGCCACATTAGGTTGCTGGTTACCTAATTGATCCAAACTGATATTTTACTATACTCAAAAAAAGGTATGACTGTGAGACCCATAAAAAATGGCTCGGAGATCCATAATTTCTAACCAAAGTGACTTACCGTCTACAGTATGGCTTTCTGAGCCATACTTTATTGGTCGTGAACCTATAAGCATGGCTCCACGAACTATATTTTATGGCTCTATGATCCATAACTCGGCCGGTAAGTCACTCTTCCCATACTTGTTTTTTGAGTGACAGTTCAGGGATGCTTGGTAAAAGCTCTGTACAACTTCGTCGTATTGAAACAATTTGTGATACTTTTAGTTTAATGACAACTTCTCTTCTTTCTTTTTTTGCTTTCGGGGGGGAGGGGGGTTGGGTTTGAGCCCCCAAGCCCCCCCCCCCCCNCCCCCCCCCCCCTGGCTACGTGCCTGTCCCGTGTTTTGAGAACGGAAGGGGATCGGAAGTTGGGCGAGAGGTTTCTGCGGCTCGAGACTCTGGCCTGATTTAACGGAACGGAAAGCATTAAACGGATATGCTCGGACAAAATAAGCCCGGCTCTAATGCACGAATCCGAGTCCATTATCACCGCTAACAAAGCAGGCTGCATAGCACAATGCGGAAGCCAACTATCGCGCCGCTCCAACTCATATCTTCACACTCGAATTGCTCGGGTGATGCGCGCAACGCAAGCCTCAACACAGCGCGGCGCACACTGCTGTCGCTCATCTCCACAACCGGCCAAAAGTACATCCAAACCTTGCGTGGATTCTTTCCGTCATCAGTGGCGAGGCGTCAATGATCGCCACTCATATTTCCCCATTTGAAGCTGCACTGGAAAAAAAAAACATATTGGATCTAGAATCTAGACTCTTAAAAACATCGACAAGAAAAAATACTCTTGATTCAATCAGAATCTAGCTTAAATCAAGAGCCAAGCCTCTTAATTTAAGCGGATTTTGTTTTGATTCAAGCAAAAATCCGCTTGAATCAAGAGTATTTTTTTCTTGTCAATGTTTTCAAGGGTCTGGACTCTGAATCCAATGTGTTTTTTTTCCAGTGCATCTGGTAAAGAATTGATTATTTAGGTGATCGTTGCGAACACTCTAATTATCGATCCTTTCCCATGGGTTTAAATGGCAGATCAATCGATATATCGCAAAGTCACCGTTCGTCATGCGTCATGAAACTCGATCAAAGACGTATTTATAGTCGTACTTTTTTAATCAGCCCTATTCCTTAGGAAAACCCCCTGCGGTTTTGTTTTCTATCTTTTTTTTCCCCCTACCAAGGGAGGTTTGGAGGAGACATTTAACAGAGCACCATAAAAACACCGAAAATGAGGGTTGGATTACGGAAAAAAAGCCGGGGTGAGAAAACAAAAGTGTTGTAGGGTTATACCCTAAAATTGTGTCACTATCCCAATTTGTTGGATGATATGGACATGTCCAATTAACTGTCGTAATTTTCACTCGTACCTAATAGACGAGAGTTATGAGAAAGCAGTAACTGCGCAAAAATTTACGTCGTTTTAGACAAAACAGCAATAAGCCAATACTACACTCCGTGAAAGAGCTGTTCGTACTGCTGTCTTGGGTGGAATTGCACCCTTTTCTGCATCTGGGAGGACTTCGAATTTTCAGATTATAACATTACCTATTAACATTCAAATTTATATGTGGCTTGCCCAAAATGTAACCATGCAAGTCTCCAGAAAATAGGTTGCACTACTGTCTTGTCTCTCATGAAATGGACGAAAACCTCTGACAGTTATAATGATAAAATTGTTGATTTTCAATAATTCGAACAATCTCTAAAAGTATCTTCAATAATCATTGACAATTTCACGAGAAATGGAGGATTCAGTCCAGAAGATTTTCCATTCAGACGCTACTCATTTTCCGCAAACTTCATGTCTGCCTTTAACTGTTCTCTTCGGTAACATACTGGCAGTGCTGGCTATCAGCGCAACGTTAGAGTGATGCTGGGTTAATTTTGAAAACAAAAAGTCAGAGAAAGGATCTTCAGACAACTGAGAGCTGAGCTAAATAAAACATTACCACTCGTATTACCATTGCACTCCGCTTGAATATTTCATCGATTCGTCTATTCAAATTTCAACCCTCCTGATCCCATATGCAAACGAATGGAAATGCAAGCCATCGTTGGTTATTTTATAAGATAGAAGTGGGCGCGTTGTCTGGAGAGGCCAGAATAATGATTTGCATTTGAACCCGCGCATACATGCTGCGAGCTGGAAAGTCGAAAAATTATAGAGGGCCTTCAACTTTAACATATACAATTTGGCCATCCATTAAGTACGAGTAGTTGCATCCAGACTTATGACATCATATGCTACGTTTGTCACTTTTAATGGTAGATTTACAATAATTTTCGATTCTTTGAAATCAATTCAGACGTACGTAAATATTAAAACTAAGCATCTATTTTATAGGATTGTCGAAAAAAATAGATTATACATGAACTTCAATAATAAAGAGGTGATTGCAGTAGGGGCTTAATTGATTGCGAAGTTTCATTTATTTATGTTGATTTACTCAGGGACTGTTAAATATTTTTTTAAATAATTTTCTTAGAGATTTCATGAGAATTTCCTAAAATTTTCGATGAAAAACAATGTAACGATCGATAAATGAGGAAACAGGTTAAAAAGAAAATACGAGGAACAGTCATTTAAGCTCGCACCCTTTCAAGTATCGGTTGTCTTACAGAATTTGGAGAAGAAGAACGAATAAAATAAAAAGAAGTGATTGGTGACTGAGAATTACATATGCCCCTTTCAGTTCCAGGTATTTGATGGGTTTGGCCAGGTTTCGAGGTAAAATGCCCTAGTTTGCGCCGCCTCACGCTGGAAATTAGGTCGAGCAATTGTGCGTTAGACGTGCCTTCGAGTCAAAGGCGTTGGCGAAGTGGTAAAAAAACAACATGGGAAATGCGTCTTGTCTATTTTTGAACCTGCCCTTCGAAACTTCCACCCACGAATTTCATCTCTCGCTAGTCGCAACAACGCCATACCCTCGCCGTAGCTACCCCGACTTAGCTATATTACGCCCGATGAACGAATTTTTCTCCGAGGTATTCCTTCATAACGCACCTCGTCCACGTGAATCTCAGGGTAACGAACCTCATCTTTTAACGTGAAATTGCTCACGAGAACAACACGGTTTTATAAATATGAATGAATGAATGGATGGATGAGTAAATCTTCACATTTTCACCTGGGTCAAACGCATGATTTGGGCTTTGGGTTTTGCAAAAAGGACAATTAGACTAACGGCTTTAACCCATGAGCCCTGTCCACAAGGCTCTTGTCACATGTCCATGGCTCACGAGTTAGCGCTCAGTTCCTTTTGATTTAATTGAAAATCCCGCTTTTCCATTTTCTCAAAAGGGACTATATCCACTTTTACTTTGTTTTTTTATCCGGCTTCCACGAGCACACCCCATCTTTCCACTTGCACATAGTTCCTTTTAGCATAAAGACATCCAATTTCACGTAGACGTAGGGGACGCCCAGTGAGAGGTTGGCGACAGGGGGTGTTAAATGAGATAAGAGATTGTCAACTCCCTGATGACCTGTGGGAAGACCGAGCTTTGTGGCGATTAGGCGTCGCACCGCGCCAAAGAGCGCTATAAAAGCGACTCATATATATACATCCAATTTCATATTGTGATCCTTGTGGATGTCATGCAGGAATTTCGTTCTTACGGGAAGGAGTACATTTTTTATATGGGTTGTTTCCGGCAGAAAAAATTCATAATTTTCCTCCCCTCAGCGGGGCCTCGGATCGCACCCTAACCTCCTCACCCTTTTCCGATTCCCTTCGAGTGGAGGTTGAAGAAGGGGGAGCGGCTAAAACTTTCCGTTATTGATTGCGTTCCAAACTTGACGGATTTCAGCCTATAAATTAGGCGGCCTCGAAATCCAAAGGGATAGAACCCGCTCTGTCCTCATGTCTTCATTTAGGGTGATTTGAGAGCGCACATTCGGATTTTTATTGGTGAACGGGGCTCTTTCAATGTTTTTAAATGGTTTTATTACTTGCAAGGCCGCTTCGTATAACCAATATTTAAAACCAATGAACCGGAGAAAATAGATGCGTGGATACTTTTATACCCTGGAAAGCCCTTTAAGGCTCCTTGTTTTGATCACAAGTGGGATTCAGTTTGATGTGAAAATTTAGTCTCAATCCTATAAAAGTTGGTCCGTATACTTGATTTGCGCTCTTGATATTCTCTTGATTATAAATTTGGCATAGACATTTGTACTCTATCAAAGTTCGTCTTTCATTCATAACCCCTGCGATATGAGGATGAATGAAAATTTAAAGTGCAGAAAAAGAAGATATTAGGCTGTCAAAATTGGCCATCGGACTCTAAATTTTATGATTTATTGTGACACAAGCTGATGGGACACGTATCTGTACAGCGATCTGTCCAAATGTTCGCTCTAGATCTCCTTTTTTCCAAAGTTTGTTGAAATCAGTGATCTGAATTGTTGAAACCTTTCTCATGTGCTAGTAATTAAAGCTGAGCATCTGTGCCATCATATTTTCATTAAAGTAAGAATGGAAAATTGCTTCCTTCAGTTAATATATATTTTCCGAGGCATCTTCGTGTGAGCAAGATTGCGACTCACGGAGCGCCTTCAGCTTCCTGCGATACACTACGCATTGCTCTGCAGTTAGTTTAGTTGCTCAGTCGAACCGAACCCAACTTTGAAAGACGTTTGTCCATTTTTATCTTTAGACGATGCTTTCTTCCTAAGGAAAGATATTTTTTACTCATTCTGAAGTTAGTTCAATGGGAATTTTGATATTGTTGTTGTTGTTTTTTTTTTTGGTTTTTTTTCCCCTTCTCACGAGGAGTCCTTTGTCTCTACGTAAATACTCCGAGGAAAGTGTCGAGTTGATATCTATTTCTGGAATATTGTGATTAGAGGTTTTCTTGGCCCTCAATGTTTGCACACGTGCACTGAACTGCCGTTTGAGCTAGGATTAGATAAGATTTCAACAAGGTCCACCCCACCATCCTGCGCACATGGTCTTGGTCCACCATTATTCCTAAGTTCTTAAGAAAAACAGACCAAAAACGAAACAAAAAAAAACAAGAAAAAAGTGAGAAGTACATTTGTTATCATATTGATCCATAGATTCTGACGAAAGTGATATTTTGATTTTTACTACTTCTCTCCTTCTGTCTTTCTGTCTCCCCCTCATCATGATCCCCCCCATTCAAAATCATCATGCTCAAGCATGATGATTTTTGAATATGCCGCCAAGAATTGTTTTTATCTTGAACTGAGCTGAATTTTTCTTGATACAAGAAAGATAATGCTTGGGGTAAGCAAAAAAGTAGTTTATATTATGCAGAAAAATGCTTAATTTAAGAAAAAATACTTCTTGGCGGCAAATTTAAGCTTCCTTTTTTTCAGTGTGACTATTACTAGTGAATACTCATTCACGTGTTTTTGTTCACGAAAAACTGTTTATAGCCTCCGTAGGTGATATTTGCCTCGCCCGTTTACTTTATATTGTCTTAATGTCGCAGCCAGGGGCGGATCCAGCAATTTGGCAACAACGGATTCCCTCCATTTAAGCCTATGTTAAATAATCGATTCATGTCGGGGCACCTGGCCCCTCTAAGAATCGATACATTTCCATAGGTTTAAATGGAGGAAAACAGTGTTGCCAAATTGCTGGATCCGCCTATGGTCCAGCTCATTATCAGCTCTTGAAGTGATGCGGCACCCGGTTGGTGTGCCTCCGAGGTGTAAGTGAAACGGTGTGTGTCGAGAAATTGAGGTAAAAGCGTTTGAAAACTCAAAGGGAAGTCGCGGTGTGGTTCGAGTGTTGAGGAAGTTTTCTGATGCTTTGATGAGAAACGTTTTTTTTCGGGTCTTGGGATCCTGCAGCAATGCCTACTTAAAAAGGTGAACTGAGGTAGAAACGATAAGAGGCTGCCGAGGTGAGCTAACCCCCCCCCCCCCCCNTTTTCCCCCCGGATTTCCCCCTCATGGGTGACTGGAGGTTAATAAAAGTCACGGAATAAATTTCTCCCTATTAATTTGGCGATGAAGAGCAGGGGGTAGTGGAAAGGCAGAGGGGGATGAAGAGGGGGTTTTCTTCGGGGAGTGCGCGGAGGAGGTTGGGGTGGGGGCGTACTTCGAAAAATGCCGCACGGTAAAGGTTAAAGGGCGCTTATGAGTGCCGAATTCATGTGCCGCTTTGCAGGGATGAAGGACTCGCTACTAATGTTTTAGCCGACCAAAAATGGGCTATTTACACTCTTTGGATAAATATCTCGCGCAAAAAGAGAGGACATTACGGGAAGAGTTATTTTTGACTGCTGAGAGGAAGAGGCTTTTGGAACGCTTATTATGAGTTGCAATTCGAACTGTGGGGATATTCTCTAAACCTCTTTCATAGTTTTTTTTTTTTTTTTTTTTTTTTTTTTTTTTTTTTTTTTAACGTGGTACTACCACCAGGGATTTTCTTCCCCACCTATTTTCAGTTAAGGGAATCATGCTCCTTTTCGTTGTATTGTAAATATCGATAACTCATGCATTCTTGGCTCTAATTTGTAAGAAAAAAATTTATCATGAATACATCAACGTCATTTTTACAATTCATCAGTTCATGAGGTGAATTACACTCAATGGCGAAAATCCGTATTTTAATTCGTAACTCAGGATGAAGCTTTCTACCGGACACGTGGAACCAAGCGGCAACAGCGGATCCTGTCTTTCCGCTTTTAATTTTGATCACGTAGCGGGGATGCATACTCCGTTGGCAAGTAATTAAACTCGGTATCGGTCTCAAAACGGAACTCAGCCGCGCTCGGTCTGCCGTGCTAAGGAAAAACGCCGTATGAACCTTCAGTCGTTGCCAAATTTCTTTTGATAAAACACGACTTTCCCGGTAAAATAATGAATATTTCTCCTCCAATTTTTCCGATGATTTTTTTCTCGATTTAACCCATAGTCTCTGGTAATTTCAGGGGAAAAAATTCATAAATTTTCCCCAAAAACAAACATTTTAGTGAAGGAAATTTGGCAACTCTCGAATGTTCATACGGTGTTTTTCCGTAGCACGGCAGCGCTGCCGACTGCCGACGACGCAACGCAGTGCGTAGCGAAGACCAGATCCAGAGCGAGCTGAATTGACGAATTAACCCCTCGTTCAGTAGCGAGGCGTGAATAATCGACTATCGATATTTTTCCATTTAAACTATGATAAAGAATCGATTACTAAAGTATGCCTTGATGATCGACCCTATTTCATGGGTTAAATGGCAGATCAGTCGATTAATCGCGAAGCACGCCGCGCCACTACACTCGTTTCAATATTCTCGACTTCCCTCCCAGTGCCGCCCCTTTTCTTTCTCCCTTCGCGCCAATCCAACTTCAGCCGTATTCGCCACACTATAATTTTGCAAATTTAACCTCATCCACGATCCTCAGGGGCATTCCTTTTCAACTTTGTGAATCAGTGTGAAATTCTTCGAATTTCTCTTCTCGCTCATCTCAAGACCCGTGAATGTTCTCAGTGGTTATGGTTTTGCAAAATCCCGTTAAACATGAAAGAGATTCTCCCAGTTCACTTTATGCTCACAGAAGTTTTTACATGGGGGAGGGGGGTGGCAATCGTTAATTTGATAGATTCAGTTGATGCTGAGTGATGATGGAAAAGCGTAAATGATCGATTATCGATATTTCCTTACTTAGCTGGTTAGGAATCGATTATTACAGTGTTCGTTAACACACTGTTCATTGGTCCTTTCCCGTAGGTTCAAATGACAGATCAATCGATATCGCAAAGCACGCCACCTCATCGCCAAGTGACGTTTAACTTTTTATGATTCACTTTTTTTTATTTTGAGATCCTAAAGAGACATTTTATAATATGCATGTGAAAATCAGCAGCGAACCACAAATTCTACTTTTATTCAAATCTAAATTTAGAAATACTATACAATGAACGGCTATGAAAACTGCGAATAGTCATCTTAACCGGGTGTGATTTTCCCCCGTTTTTATGAATTAATCTCTTAGAATTTTTGGTTGTAAGTTCAAAAATACTTGTGTGGTTGAGCAGTGATTAATTTAATTTTAAATACCACACAGCCAAGCTTTCTGAAAGTCAATCCGGCACTTGACTGAATCATGGATTGCATTTTGGACTGCATTTTGAAATAATTATATACTATTATAGGCTTATGTCAAACAGCATATGTTCAAAGAGTTTACCCGTGCACTGGAAAAAAAACACATTGGTTCTAGAGTTTAGACTCTTGAAAACGTTGACAAGAAAAAAGACTCTTGATTCAATCAGATTTAAGCTTAAAATCAAAAGGAAATCCGCTCAAATTAAGAGGCTTGGTTCTTGATTTCAGCTTAAATCTGATTGAATCAAGAGTATTTTTTCTTGTCGATGTTTTTAGGAGTCTGGACTCTAGATCCAATGTGTTTTTTTTCCAGTGTGTGGTTTAATGGATTAGCCTGCAATAAGGATAACCAAGTATTGCAAAATGTAGCACAATTTAAAAGTGATGTGGACAGGTTCACTGAGATGCAACAACGCTCGCTTGCAACATGGTATGGCATGGCACCTGGGCGTATGGCGCGTCAACCGACGGCACGAAAAGTTTTTCCGGTCTTATAAATGCTTTTTGTTTGCTCCCAAGCCCCCGCCGGCGGGTTTATGACTGCCATCAACGGAGGATTGATAATTTAATTTCCTCAGCCGAGATAAGAGATTTAAGAGAGCGACTACACCTCGCTGCAGCGGAGGTAAACTTTCCTCATACCGTCGCCAAGCCACCCCCATTCCCCACCGTTGATTCGATCAAGCAAACTCGATCACAAAAAAGTCGCCTCTCAGCACGACGACGGTGTGGTTCCGCGGTTTGCTCGCCGAGATTTCCAGCTCGAGGTGCATCGATCGTAAGGAGTCCGGAAGGGAAGCAGTGGCGTGGCGAGGTTTGCGATGAATCGATTGATGGACCATTTAAACCTATGGAAAAGTATCGATAAACAGGGTGTTCGCAGCGAACACCTTAATAATCGATTATTTACCACAGCTTCAAATGGGGAAATATCGATAGATCGCAAAGAGCGCCACGCCACTGAGGGAAGGTGTGTGGATAATCTTGAAGTCACGAAGTCTAGCTCAGCTGGGAGAAAAGAATTTCTGAGACTAAAGCTGTGTGTCTTTCGTATCTAAAATTGATCAAAACCTTAGAAGCTCTGCTGCAACGTGTGAAAGGTGTAAATCCATTTTATCTTTTTCCCGTACGTAAGGTCCTCTACTTTCGAAAACTCCCGTGGTATATTCTGCCGAGCTAAGGAAGAACGCCGTACGAACATCCGAGAGTTGCCGAATCTTCCTTGATAAAACATGTATTTTTGACGATATTTATGCACATTTTTCTTTTAAATTTTCAGATATTTTAGCTTACATTGCTTACAAAATAGTCTGAAAATTTTGGGAAAAAAATATTCACAATTTTCCCAATAAATTCGGTTTTTATTGAGGGTAACTTGACAACGTTTGAAGGCTCGTACGGCGTTCTGCCTTAGCATGGCAGTATTGTATTCCTTTTAGAAGTATTATATAAAAGTAGAAGTTATTTAGAAGTAGTATATTATAGGTATGAAAAAATATCGGATTTAGAAAAAAAAATTACAAACGAGAAAAGGCGACAAAATCTCTCATTACCCGAGAGTATAGTAAGTTTTAATTTTGTCGTCTTTCAGTGATACAAGAGACAGCACCTTTAAGTAGTCGAGTTAAGAGAGAAACCAAACACGCAATTTGGCCTGGAACGGCGCGGCGCAGAGAGCAATGATGACGAGGACTTGAGATGAAAAGGAGAAGCCCTCCTCGGCGCGGCGATCGGTATGTGACACATATTAGCGCCTACAAGATTGCACGAATACTTCACGCATAGCGCCAAACACGGTGCTGTCTGCGCGGCGCGGCGGCGAAAGTTAAAATCATTAAACCACATTCATGTTTGTTCTTTCATAATTTTTTCGTTCATTTCTTATGAATGGAAGGCCTTGTCCACACAGAGATATGTTTACGAATCTTAACTTTTGCTAGCAGTGTTGACAGGACATTCCCAAAACATGTGTTCAACACGAGTAAACGCGTCTTATGCACCCCTCCCCCGCTGGCACGTTCTTTTGATGGTTTTTATTGATGTTTCAATACGAATGAGAGGGAAGCGGCAAAATACAGGCGGCCCATGGGCGGTAAGTAGGTAAATCCGGCCTTGGGAAATACCACAATTATTTATCGTCTTACAAATGTAAGTTTAAGATAATGTGGTGCTTGTGAACATTAAGATATTTAGTCACTTTGTATGTCAATGAATCTGTATTTTAATTGTATTTAATTTCGAATCAGTTCATTCGTTCTGGATAAATCACTTCCCTTGAGCCAAGTTGTTTACGATCCGTATGTTAGGGTGGCTTTGTCGGTGTGGTTAACGGGGTAACTAGATTAACAATGGCCTCTAATAAAATTCAGAGAAATTAAAGGAACAGGAGGGAACAGAATCGCCGATGAGGGTGGCAGCGCCCGGATAAAAAATTACGGTTTTGATGGGAGAGAAACAAAGATAATGGGACGATAACAAAAGCGCTCATAAGAATGAAAAGTTTTAATGGCGTTGGAGGGGTCGGGCGAGGGAAAGGAGAGAGTCCTCGCCTAGATTAGCTGTTGCTGCCGCCACAGCCTCCAATTCTCGAGTATACATTTATATGAAAAAAGAGGGGGTTGGGGAGTGAGAAAAATTTAGTTCAAGTCGCGCGCGACTCAAAAATGAAAAGTAGGATCGTCGGCAGTTACTCAACATGGATGATTCTTTCTTGATCTCTTTTTGTGAATGTCAAAATGTTTGTGGTAACCATACCTACAAAGAAGATGAGTTGATGTCGAGGCCCAAGCTCTCTGCGTCAAGTCTACCCACCCCTATCTTCCACCCCTTCATCTCTCAATCTCGATGAACATCTAAAGTCGGCGCGCTTCAACTTTCTCCTCAGGAACTTTTCCTTTATGATTTCCTCCGTGGATGCCCGCCACTCTTGAATGGGTCCTGATATCTTTCATTTTCTTCTTCCCGCTTTTAATTCTTTTTACAGATCTAATTCCATCACGAGAAACGGGGGTTGAAAGATGTGTCTACACGATTTTAACACGTGTGAGGGTGTCCTTTCACGTGTGCTGTCAAAGCTGAGTGTATAACTTTTCGATACGAAAATACAGAAAAAGGATTCTATGACCGAAAATTGCTGAGTGTCGGCCTTTGAAGACATTTTTCAACGTTGGAATGGATCGCATTTAGCAAAAAGGAATCAGCGCGATTACAGTGTTTTCAAAATCGTGCAACTTCTTCATACCTTTAAAAAGTATATAATAAAATGTACACAATTATTTTGCTTTTAAATTAACAAACTTTTGGCGGGAAGAAAAATTCTTTAGGTAATTATATGAAGAAACAACATTTTTTTCAAAACTGTAATCACGCTGGTTGCTTTTTGCGAAATGCGATCCCAATATACTTGAGCTCTTTTGTTTTGGAGACAAAGATTTCCTTAATGCTTTAAAAATGGCACTTGACTCCATATTTAATGGAGATTATTACACGGAAAAAACGGGTTTAGGATCGGGTACTGCGGCGCAGGGCCCGGCCCCAAACCCGGGTAGGTGAAATTGCTTCACCTAAACCTCGGAGGGTCAGGCCCAAGCTGAAGGTAGGGTCCAGCCCTACCTGCATATCGACGCGAAGCGTAAAAAATCCGTGCCCTCGCATGGATTCGAACCCGCATCGCAGAGATGGTAGACCAGCGCGGTACCACCAGGCCACGAGGCCCCGATGAATGAGGAAGCGAATTTACGCCTCTTGAGTGCAATTCCCCCTCTCGGCATATCAATGACACCTGATCATACGGGCATCAGTCCTCAACTGGCGTTCAGCGAGAAATGACGGTGTTCGCTACTCCTGCGCATGCGCGCGCATGCGCAGTAACTAAAACCTCAAAACCCAGTCGGTGGCAGCGTTCGCAACTAGCTCATGGAGATCTCGTGCCTATAATCTGTAGGGACGTGAGCTACCTCTCACTGCCCTACCTCTGGTTAGGGCCCCATCCTAAACTCGTTTTTTCCGTGTATGGTAGCAGACCTCTCACCTGGAAAAGCCCCCACTATCACACACAGCTTTATAGGAAGTAAATCCATAGGCTCAAACTTTACGATCGCCTCAGTAAAATTGAAGGCTTTAGACAAGAGATAGCTTCTCAAAGCCCGGTATGAGCCTCAGTGAAAGTATACTTTCGTGCAGTTGAGGGCTCAAGTGAAATCTAAATAGGTAGCTGGTAGCCCTCTCCGGTGACCGCTACCCGAATAGGACCCCCGAGGCGTTGGAGACTCGTCGTTGTGTCGTAAAATCGGTTGACCATACGTAATAGCCCACCCAAATTTCCGATAAATCCTGTATGGAGGCCTCCTCAAACATAGGATAAGACTCAGTGTCTTGCGGAAGTTATCGCGCACCCTCATTCAATTATAGGCAGACAAGCGTCAGTATAAGGACTTACAAGGGGGGTTAATACGATAGTAAAAAGTTTTAATGGATGCCGGTTGAACCTCAAGCGTGATTGATCACATCTTCTGATATCGCCGAAAGAAACTTGAGTTGTTTTGCTGCAAAATTAAAGAAGGGTTTAACAATATTGAGCTTTTGTGTTCAGCCGAAATTGTCAAAACGAAGTCAGCCACGCCAAGAACATTCAAATGGCCAGTGGACAAAATTCAAAAATAAGCCTGATTAAGGAAATTTTTTGTTTTCTTTCAAAACTATGTAGACTACTTAACGATGTAATCGACAAAAATTTCGAGATCAGCATTGGCAACCATTCATTGGAGTAGGAACTTTGGTGTGGGGTGGTGATTTCTTCAAGAGAGTGATTTTTATAAAGTCAGGCAAAATTTGAATTGAATTTACTGCGGCATTCAAAAGAGAAATACATACATAAAGTCGCTTTTATAGCGCCGCCTCGCGCTCTGCGACGCCCACTCGCCATTGCCCCCTATCCTCCCAGAGATCATCAGGCAATTGGCACCTTCTGATCTCCTCCTCCACCCCTTGTCGCCAACCTTTCACAGGACGTCCACGCCGTCGCCTTCCGGGAGGAACCCAATCGAAGACCTGCTTGGGCAACCGGTCGTCTGCCATCCTTCGCACATGTCCATACCAGACCAACTGCTTGGACCTGATATCGTGCACGATGTCCTTCTCCACACCCATGATCTCGCGTACTTTTACATTGCAGATACGCTCTCTTCGCGATATCCCAGCAGACCTTCGCCAAAAGACGCGGAAGCTAGTGGAAGTATACCGAAAGTGGGGAATGGAAGTAAATGTGGGTAAGACGGAGAAGTTGGTTATCGGTGGTGATCAGCAAAGCATTGAACTGGAGGATGGTCGGAAAATTCAGGACTGTGAAGAGTATAAATATCTAGGAGTTTGCTTAACTAAGGACGGAAATTTGGATCGGGCTATTAAAGATCGGAATGTGCAAGGCAGGAATAAGCTATCGCGATGCTAAATGGGGTTCTCTGGGACCAGAGTATCTCCAAGGAGACCAAAAGAAAAATTTACAACGTCATCGTGAAGAGTATCGTAACTTACGGGAGTGAGGTCTGGCAACTCAAGAAAAGAACTGAAGACATGCTTAGGGCAACCGAGATGGACTTTTGGCGAAGGTCAAAAGGGAAATGCTATAGCGAATTCACTTGCGCCAGCTTTTTTAAAAATACATTTTTCAAGTGTGAATTGCAAATATGATCATTCTTTAGATTAGGTCTATGGACACTAGCGCTACTGACCCATGGATTGTATTCGATACATCAAACAGGAGTTTGTATCGAAATCGATTGGTTCAACATGTAAACATAACCTCAAAAGTCAATTGAGTAATCTGAGGGAACGGATGTTTTGTGGTAGATTTTGGATACTTATGAGTACAATCTGATGAAGAGTTAAATTGTTAAGGATTTTCTCATTTTCAGCTTTTCCGACTTAAATCCTAAAGTTTGAGATTGGGCAGGTTATGTTCCGTTGTTTTGAAACAAACGATACATCGAACCACTATCGAATGCGATCTATTGAATCGATCCTCAATTTCGATCGAATCAAAGATTCAAGGATTGCCAGATTTTGAATGATTAATGAATTATGATGATTTATGAAATCCAAGGATTTCACTTTAAATTTAATCGCGATGAAAGGCAGGGCCAGGAGGTTCGGAGTGAAACTGATGGAGTTTTCTTGCTCTGAAACAAAATTTCAACGAGCACTCAACACTTGGCACTTTGTAATGCTAACAATGACGCGGAGGGGTCTCAGTTCGGCGGAAGTTTCAATTTCCTTCGGGAAGCATTCGGGAGCCGATCCTTTTGTGCGTATGAACAGGGACTTTGAAGCTAAGTGTAGCGCAAGCACTTAGACGAAATGCGGCTACCGCGGGGGAGGGGGGATTGGGGGTAGGGGGAGGGGGGCTCGAAAAACAATGGCGCGCATTATTCGGGCTGCCACTTAGAATTAGCAGCGAAACAGTTCATAAAACAAAGCGAGCAGTGGCGGCTGCGAAGAGAATAGTTCAACTAAAACAACGCGACACGCTTCAGCGTTAAGTTGTAGCGCCTCCGGCGCAAGGGCGTGTCTCAGTGTTCGAGTGAGCCCTGGTCTCCGTATAACTCTAAAACTACAAAAACCCTCAAAAACATTTTCGGGCAAAAAATCCGGTCAAGGAAATTGACGTGTTACATCTTACTAACCAAAAACATTCCCTTTCACCCCTCCAAGAAGGTTGATAAAACTAAGTAAGTAACTATGAGATGGCAAAAACCTCTCTTAAATTCTCAGGGTCCACCAAGGCCACATATGTCCAAAAACTTACTCTATATGGTTTAAAAAAAAGAAACAAAAAATAATCCCTTAACAATAAGAAAATTTAAAAAAAAAAA
>NW_017549038.1:6211263-6263272 GCF_001854935.1 Bemisia tabaci | reverse complement strand
ATGGATCTTAATGAAACCCTTAAACGCCATCCGGCTAACTTAGCTGCGTCCATAGACACCAAGATCGTTGGAATCCGTGCCGCCGTTTGCTCTGAATTCCATTCTAAATCGAATCAATTTTCAGATTAAGGGAGTTGCCTGTGACTAAGAGTGTCGGCCACCCGTTTGTTATCGGGACTTTAGTAGGACGTCATTTTCCTCGACCGGGGGTGGCTACCGCCACTCTTGATGTTTCCTGGGGCTCGTGGATATATAAGGATACGCCCTTCCTTACGTCAGAGGAGTGACGAAGTTATGTGCGAGTATTGCCGAATCTCAAAGATGGAAATTCCGAATCTTTGCTTTTATTGCTGTGGCGTTGCTCCAATACTGCATTATCGTTGATATTTGTCTACGTGAGCATCTTTCAAACTATTCATTCGTGGTTAGTTATATAATTACTGCACGGAAAAATGACTCTAAAACTGGGCCGTGTAGAGGCATCGTCCCTGGGGAGGTGCCAATCCCGGGAGTCACGGAATTAGATGCTATAATAATCCAGGCACTGTAGATGATGCAGTTTGACTGACCTTTGACCTGCCTTGAGCATTAGCACTCGATTGTTTTTTCGGGATGAGTTTTTTCTTTTAATCCTAAATGAAGAACTCTTCGGGCTGAATTCTTAAAAAAAAAAAAAAAAAAAAAAAAAAAAAAAAAAAAACGTGTTACGACATTTCTTTNAAAAAAAAAAAAAAAAAAACTCGTGTTACGACATTTCTTTTAAACCTACACCCTGACTATTACGATAAATTACCACAGGATCGTGGGGATCGTGATATGTTAGAGTATACTGAACGAGTATACGAGTATACTGAACGAGTATACGAGTATACTGAACGAGTATTCGAGTTCACGCTCTAGTAAAATGACCTTTGCAAAGTATTTTTTTTTTTTTGTTTTTTTGTTTTTATGTTACTCGAACCGACAACACAACCAAGAACTCAAATACTTTAGAGTCTAAAGAATAAAAATTTAGCAACACCGCACAGCCTAAAAAAAGTGTTGCTTCCAGCTTATATTATGTCATCCAGAAATTTTTCTTTCATAAGCTTTCATTCGAGCCTAGTTTTATTGATCCACTCGATTTGCCTAGTCTTCAATAAGTAAAAAAATAACTATTTTATGGAAATCCATTGATCACGATGCCCTCGAGCCACTTTGCCTTTACGCCGAGAATGAGAGCTGCGGGCAGATTGTTGAAATTGATAGACAAAGCCATAGATGAAGGAGACATAGGGAGTATGGAGTGATCCTATTGGTTGAAATGTGTGGTTGTTACAGACCAAGTGGGNGGGGGGGGGGGGGGGGGTTAAATGATGGACTAACTAAAGGGACTCTCGTAGGCTACCCGTTAGTTAGTCTATTACATACCTCCATTGTTCATTCCAGCCACCCATTTCCACCAATAAGATGCCTTTATATCCATTTTGTCTTCTTTGTCCATAGCTTTGGACACCCATTCCAACAATCAGCCCGCTGGTGGTGCGTAATGAACGATGAATTCGTTAGTTTAATTTATGAAGCATATTAAATTTACGACACGTGCATTGAATCACCATGCTTGAAAGCTTTCTTCATTCGTGACAGTAAAAGCTGTTCGGTCCCACGAGGAAAGAAACGAAAATGGCTAGAGGCATGCAGGCAAAATGAACGTTTGCCTCAGACTTATTAAAATAGCAAGCTGCAACATGTCACGCAACACGCACGCAGACTAAGAGATTGAAATTTCACACTGATAAACACTTTGTGCTCTTTTGTTAGTTTTGGTTGATATAGGAAGTGAAACACGAACCGACCAGAATTGTGTGTTGATTTCGGTACATTTTATGGTATACTTAGCGCAGAAAACAATGGGCCTGTTGCACCAATTTTTTTTTTATTGCTTTAATCGAAAGAACTAAGGCGCCTGATGTCACAGGAATTTTCCCGGAGTTTTTTGATCATCGGAAACCCCCAAAAAATCAACTTAAAAACGCCTCAGAATTTGGATTTACAAAACGGTCGTTTCGAGTCCGCCATACTTGTGACGTGAAATGGTGCGACAGACCTGGTTTCTTCATCACTTATGATAGTTCGAAAGTTATATTTTATGACCATCGAAAGAAATTACATCGAGTGAATTCTACAAATACCGTTCAGGCATTAAAATCATGACGACTGACTCCATGAAACCGTCATAAAGTATAAAATTAATGCTGACAAGACGTAAAAAATCGATATCTCTCCCGTTGATTTTCGCAATCTGGGACATGAACTTCGTTTTGGAAGGAACTTAATGAAGAAGCAACAAGATTTTATCAATTATTTTTCATAAACAATATTGTCCCGCTGAGTCATACCACTTATAGAAAATTAAGAATCCGAATTCGATTGTTACTACCTCTTGATAGTCAAAAGTAAAGAAGTGGGAACAAATCAAGATTTTCACCTTGTGCTTTTTTCGTGCTGCCTCGCGATCTCTCCTGTGTTCAATTTATTCTTTGGAGCATTGAAAGGAGTCATGGTAAGGTCTTAAATCCAGTTCAAAGTTGCTGGAACTTTATACGGTCTTGGCAAAATTTCATGAAATCCCTATATCGCATCGGTAAACGTTTCAATTTCGTCAACCCCAGATGGCGCGTTTGCCGGCATTATTGGACGGAATATCTCGCTGAACCGAGCCAGCGACGTTAAATATTTGCTTTTCGATATGAAATATAAATGAGTTCGGTTTCCAACTCTTGAAAAATGTCACTTGCTATGTTTACCTTGAAATTAATGAATTGAAATGGACGCCTCTGAGAGGAACAGTTTGAAATGGAAGGTTTTGGAAAAATTGCTGATCTATTTGTAGAATACTTGCAATTTCAAGTATACTGCTGCAAAATTTTGAAAAGGAACACAACCTACCATCTAGAATGATTGTTCCGGAAATCGAAGTTAATAATTTGTATATTTCAAGCAACACCGCAAAATAAAAGTATTGCAGTATCATTGCCCATACGCGTATGATAAAAAATGAAGTAACACGCTTTGTGAGAGTATGTAAAACGATTTTATATAGGTAGTCCGTTAAATAAGTAATATTTTTAATATAAAAAAACTTAGATGTTCTAATTTCCCCCTCTCTGTTTCTTTTAATTTCAGCCAAATTGAAGCGAAATTATCTTATACACGGTGGTGGACCCACGCTCTGCGAAAGTATATAAAACGATTTGACAGTTCATTAAAAAAGTAATATTTATAAATATAAAAAACATAAAAGTTATATGTTCCCCTCCTCTGTTTCTTTTGATTTCAGCCAAACTGAAGAGAACTTATCTTATCCACGGTGGTCGGTGGTGGACCCAAAACATTATCTTACGACCCACAATTCGCCCTTAATAAGCATCGAGAATCGACTAAATATCACCTTCTTTTCAGAGGTACGTCTCGTCGAACCGATGGACTAACGCGCTTTGCGAGAGTATGTAAAATGATTATATAATCCGTTAAATAAGTAATATTTAAGAATATAAAAAAATCCATCAGATCCATGTTCCCCCTCTCTGTTTCTTCAAAATTCAGCCAAATTGAAGAGCAATTCTCTTATGACCCACAATGCGCCCTTCATGAGCATCGAGAATCGACTAAATATTACCTTCTTTTGAGAGGTACGTCTCGTCGAACCAACGGTCGGGGGTGGCTAGGGGAGGGGGGAGGAGATCTTGACGACGCGCGTAAGACGCAATAAACTTGGGAAGAGAGGTCTCGCGTCGGCTCGGGGCGAGTTAACTTGCCGACAGTTGGCGGAGCCGAGCTCCAGATTGAGAATGGGCCCGAGGGGCGGGGGATCAGGATCGGGACCCGGAGCGACAGGGAACAGAGGGAGCAGCGGCGGGGGCCGGGGGGGCTGCGCAAGGGCACGGCGGGAGGGCGGGCCGGGGAAAGTAGATTAGAGAAGGTCGTGTCCGCTCTCCACGTGGCCCGGCCCGGACCCCCAGTCCCTCAGATCGATATCCAAACATTCCCGCGGTGACCCCCCTCCCTCCCCCCCCGGCTCCACCCCCCCCGTACTTTCGGCCCCTGCGTGCGGAGTTGCCACGCACGGGCGGGGATCCCCGGATTCGCGATTGGACCCTCCTGAATAATTTATAATTTCGCCAACTCGACGGGGCCACCGGGCAGTGTTCAGCGAGAGGGAATCAAGTGCTCTGCCGCTCGGCGCGCGGGGTTCAGTGGCGTGGCGTGAATTGCGATATATCGATTGTTATGCCATTTAAACCTATGGTAAAGAATCGATTATTAATGTGTTCGCTGCGAACACCCTCTTTATCGATCCTTTTCCATGGGTTTACATGGCAGATCAATCGATATATCGCAAAGCACGCCACGCCACTGGCGGGGTTGCCGAGCACGTTGGGGTCTCGGGATTTGCGGTCGGGATATCCGTGATTCGTGACGCAACGCACAAAGGATCGAGTTAGTAGGAGAGGTTGGACAAAATTTGGAAACTTTCGAAGCTAATAACTCCGTTTATACACAACTTTGAGGTTTTAAAACAAAGATATTGTAACAGATATGCGGTTATGGCGGGGTAATCTGGACCTGTTAGGGGGTACATGCGCCTGGTGGGTAGGCAGCGTGGTTTACGTAGAGGCGAACTTTCCCATGAAAAATGCCTAAGATTATTCTCCTCTGCGTAAAACACGCTGCCTACCTAGCACGCGCATGTACCCCCTAACAGGTCTAGATACCTCGCCGTAAGTGGGCCCGCACCGCATATCTAACTGTTACAATATCTTTGTTTTAAAAGTGGCTGTTCGTTTTCTCGTGAAATTTCCTTCAAGAAACACCCCATAAAATTAAAAATTCGACGAAATAAACATCAAAATTTTCAGTTCCAGTCAAAGATTTCATGTCCGACCTCTTTGATTGACTAGATCCCTTGTGCGACGGAGCCGCTGGACATGCAGTGTTTAGCAAAGTGTTTGTGGAAACGAGGAGCCTGATCACTAATCGGTTAGCGGAACTCGGTTAGAGACCGTGTACTTCAAGTTACACTTGGTCCCGTTTCATGAATTAAGTTTCAATAAGCGATCACAAAAGGCTCCTCTCCGCGTTCAAACTGGAGGCTTCAAAGGCTCATCGATTACCCCATCTTGCACCGCTAGCCAATGACAGGGCGGCGAAAGGTATCGATGAGCCCTTTTGAAGCCTGCTGATTGAACGCGGAGAGGAGCCTGGAGGAACCAATTGATCACCCGGCTCCCCTCTGTGATTTAATGCAACTCTTTTTCCAAATTCTAGAGGGAAATCAAACGTCAGTACATACGAGATAAATATCTTTCCCGCCGAAGTTCGATTTTTTAGCTATATCATATGCAAAAATTACTAAAACGTGCATACTACCCGCCCAACACGGAAATATTTTAAAAATATTGCTGAAATATTGTCAAAAACATTTTAAAAATATTTTAACAATATCGAAATAATATTGCTGCAATAGTTTGTTGTCCGCCCCCCTGACAATATTGCAGCAATATTGTCAAGGTAATATTGATAATATATTTTAAAAATATTTACTTGCGATGAGATTATCATATTCCATATCCGTGTGCGCGCACTCTAGGAGACGTCTTTGGTACTAATTTTCGTTCTAATGTACACATGCGTCCAGGTTGTGGATCGTAGAGTTGTTACTGACCTTAAAATCCGCGCCGTCCTAGTCGGGATTAGAACCCACGCCTCGGGGTGGAGTTGATATCCGAAGTCCAGTACTTTACCACCAGACCAGCCAGGCTTGATGTAGACGGGCCCGTAAATTCAATCTCTTAACTATCGCAGGCCTCTGAGTCCGTAATATGTTTGTTTATTGACGGATTCTTATAATATTTTACCAGAATTTATTATTTATTATTTATTTATTATTTTTTATTTCATCCTGTAATTTGTGTTTCAAATTCTTTATTAATTGTACTCAACATATCTCTATTCATGTATTACAAATTTTCGTTTTTTTTAACTCTCTCTCATTTTTTTCTTTACCAAATTACTGTTTTTTATAATTGCGTCTTTTTCCAGTTTTAATTATTTGAGCTTTTTCCTAGTTTGAATTTATGTCGATGTATTTATGTTATGTTATTTATTTTTTTCCCTTCTGGACAGCATTTCATAAAAATGGAAATAACGTAGTCTTAAAATTTTCCGCAATGGTCCTGGTATGCTCGATCATCGTACTTAAACACGTTTGAAGGATCAAACACTCTCAACGAGGTCTGAAACAAAGGGGCGAGAAGCCAGCCACTCTCCTTCGAACCGCCGCCCCGCCCAACACGGAAATATTTTAAAAATATTGCTGAAATATTTATAAAATATTTTTAACATAATATTAAACAAATATTTTTAAACTAATATTTCTAAAATAATTTTAAAATATTTTGTAAATATATTTTACAAACTGTTTTAAAAGTAATTACATAAATATATTTTGTAAATATATTTAAAACATTTTTATAAATATATTGTTACAATATTGTCATGAAATATTTTAGCAATATTGTCAACATATTTCTGCAGTGTATTTAAGGAAATATTTACATGACAATATTGTTTCAATATTGACAATATTGCTGCAATATTGCTGCAATATTTCGTGTTGGGCGGGTAAAACATGTATTAACATATTGCCAAGAAGACTGTTCGTCATTACGCTTAGAAACCTGCCAGACCTTTCCAAGAAGCAAATCTTTTGTCTATAATTAGGTTCCTCCTCCACTGAAAACTGCCACTCTTATTTCGCTAAATTTCACTAATTTCAAGAGATTCACTATTTCACTTGTGCATTTTTTAAATTAAAATAATTTCGAACGGTTTTCGGTTAGAAATAAATATAATTAAAAAATAAACCTTCTGGAATTCTTCACCAACTACTCGCTAACTTCTAACATGCTGTCTCGACGTGGCATCGTTCTTTGGTCAGGACAGGGCACGCATCTAAACATACTTCAAAGTTGTGTTTGAAGTATCACGCTCATTTGAAGGCTCCTCTGTGATTCCAAATTCCACTTATCATCTCTCATTTGCGTTTTGAGGATCATAGAACTATTTGGTGGGGCTGGAATATGAAAGACAAAATCGTCCTCTCTTCTGAGTCATTAATTTTCCTTGAGAGATGAAGAATTTCTTCTCAATTTATGCCAATTCTGAGAGTTTTAGTAAATTATCTCAATTATGTGGGCACTCTTGAGTCTTGTCACGCATGACAAAAAAGGTGTGAGCTCTTGTGCTACTGTCCTAGTGTATTTTACGGTTAGAGAGTATTCATAAAGTACGTAACCCTCTTTTTGGTATTTGTGTACCCCGCTCTTGCGTAACGCTTCGTGACGAAACATCAGACCCCTTAATAATTAAATAACGCTTGCCGCTCCCTTTAATATCCCAAAAATCGTGATGCACTGTTGAATCTGTAGCTGGATAAAAATTGAAGTATTTTTAACAATAGTGCGTGACAAATAACGTCGCGGAAACGGAGATTATGCATTTTGAATGTTGAGTGTTTTTTACGAGTTGAGATAGTTACGTAATGATGGCACTGATCTCCTTCCGTTTCTAACGCAGCGTAACGTTTATCGATCAGTGGCCACTTAAACCTATGGAAAAGGATCGATGAACAGGGTGTTCGCAACGAACACCATAATAATCGACTCTTTACCACAGCTTCATGTGGAAATATGAATCATCGATCATTCACGCTTCGCCACAGGTATAAACGGAGTGAGTGAGGCGATCAAGTAATCGTCGTTGAGCTAACAGTTCGCGATTAATATTCTAAAACTGCTGTCACTCTTGAGATTGGGTTGGATTACGGAGTAGTTGAGGGCGTTACCTGCCATGATAATGAAATAAACGAGGCATGGACACCAAAATCCTAGGTACCATTAGTCTCGTTGAGGCACAGAATAGAAGAATAGAAATCCGAAGAATACCTCTTAAAAAAAGCGCCTTCAACATGATGAATACACAGCCCCACGACACGACAGTCGTGTCAAAATAGTTTTGTCGTTTAAAATCTAGGAGTTGAGCATCGCTCCGGTACGTCACTGCGCATTTTAATCTTGTCACGTCGCTGTCGCGCTTTTTGTGAAAGTTCCAATTTGTGCGGTGTGCTCATATTCAATCTTGTCGCGTCGCAGCGTTCTCGGCATGTGCGAGACGTAATTCAGTGCGAAGAGACGAGTACATTTCATGAGGCAGAAAGAATGCCGTTGCAGAAGAAAGCCCGCTTTTTGAGCGGAGTCGGCAAACGCGGCACGAACGCCTACATGACTAAGATAATTTACTAAAAATCTCAGAGTTGACATAAATTTGAAACAAATTCTTTATCCCTCGAGGTAAATTAATGACTTAGACCAAAGGACGATTTCATATTTTATATTCCAGCCCCGCCTTATAGTTTCATAATACCCAAAACGCAAATGAGAGATATGAAAGGTGGAATTTTGAACCATGGAAGCGACAATCGCAAGCGAGCAAAGCAAAGCGCAAAGCAAACATCGACAATAATTTTTTTCATTTAAAAATACATGGCAAATAATCAGGAATGCCAAAGAAAAACCGTTACGTAATTTATGAATACTCTCCCGAGAAAAAATGGACCATTCAAGCTCATTGAAAAATGAACGATCCGGATCATTCAATTTGAATGAGTTTTTCGTCAGCTCATTCAAATTTGAATGATCCAGATCGTTCACTTGATCATTGAATTTTAATGCGCCCGAATGAGCTTGAATGATCCTGATCATTGAATTTCAATGAGCTTGAATGATCCTGATCATTGAATTTCAATGAGCTTGAATGATCCTGATCATTGAATTTGAACGAGCTAGAATGATCCGGATCATTGGATTTGAACGAGCTTGAATGATCCGGATCATTGGATTTCAACGAGCTTGAATGATCCGGATCATTGGATTTCAACGAGCTTGAATGATCCGGATCATTGGATTTCAACGAGCTTGAATGATCCGGATCATTGGATTCCAATGAGCTCGAATGATCCTGATCATTGAATTCCAACGAGTTTGAATGATCCTGATCATTGAATTCCAACGAGTTTGAATGATCCTGATCGTTGAATTCCAACGAGCTTGAATGATCCTGATCGTTGAATTCCAACGAGCTTGAATGATCCTGATCGTTGAATTTCAACGAGCTTGAATGATCCTGATCGTTGAATCCCAACTAGCTTGAATGATCCTGATCGTTGAATCCCAGCCAGCTTGAATTCTCCTGATCGTTGATTTCCAGTGAGACAAGGTCTCGGTCTGATGAAAATCTATTATAAAAAGATTGTAAATAGTATAGAAGCAAAAGTACATGGATATCCATTCTCACTTTGCAGTTTTTTTTCAACAGAAAAATGAAGGGGAAAAAACCAAAAAAACATATGATGATAGGAAAAGTTAAAAAAACACAGACTCACCAGAAGTTTATCCAATTCCTCCTGAAGTAAGCTCATCTTCCGCCCTATTACAGCAACAGTGTGAATGTAGGTACTATAATAAAAGTAGTTTGAAGGTGAAAATTTTTGCTACAAACCATCTCCCACATGCTGTCAAGAATTCAAACCACACAACAGTCATTGTGGGAGAGGCTCGTAGCTTTGCCGCCGAGTTGCAGAGCTGCTGCGGGGATTCTTTCCATCGACAACTGAAAAATTTAACTAAAATGGAACATATTAAATTAACAGCATAACCAGAAAAATGTTGAATTGAAGAATTAACCGCGCGTTTAGAATTGCATAAGCGATGTCGCTGTTTTACTCTGATTTAAAAGAAAGAAACAAGCAAAAATTACATTGGGATACAGGGGTATAAAATTGGCTTTGTCTCTGAAATAATTAATTTACCTTAGATTGTGCTTTGAAGTGAAATAAGGCAATAGTACTTACAATTATGTGCTTGCGTGTTTGTTCAAATGAAGCGTTATCGATGGAGAAAAAATTGTGTCCTCGGAACACAAAGCAGTGCATTTGATGGCTGGAGCACAACTCACAGGTATAAGGTAAGTTTATACTGATAACTTGTTAAACAGTCCAGCGAAAAAACAATAAATACATAGAATTTAAAGCAACACAGACGAAAAATCTGAGCGGCGACACCGCGACACGCTAATGATACGCAGGCAGCAAGACCATAGAATAATAAAGCTAACGCCTAGCTAAAGCTAACGAGTGGTGGGAGGCGGGGAAGTAACGGCGTTGCCACATTGCTGAAATATTTTCCCATCCTCCTGTCTTAAGGATTGCTATGATTATGTCAATTTCTCGTCTCTTTTTTTTATATTATCATGTAAGGCTCATTTTTTTACTGTCATAAGGCTAATCTTAAGAATTTTCAGAAAAACTAGTGAGAGAGAGGCCCTACTTTCCTCGAAAATTGAAATCCTCTGTTCTGTAATTTCTCGTCTATGTCGCTTTAAATTCTATTTATTGTTTTTTCCCTTGACCCTTTAACAAGTTATCAGTATGATGTTACCTTATACCTGTGAGTTGTGCTCCAGTCATCAAATGCACTGCTTTATGGTCCGAGGACACAATTTTACTTCAATAAAATTGTCTCCATCGATGACACTTCATTTGAACAAACACTCAAGCACAAATGTGTAATTACCTACTGCCTTGTATCACTTCAAAGCACAATCTAAGGTAAATTAATTATTTCAGAGACAAAGCCAATTTTATACCCCTGTATCCCAATGTAATTTTTGCTGGTATCTTTCTTTTAAATCAGAGTAACAGCGATATCGCTCATGCAATTCTAAACGCGCGGTTTATTCTTCAATTCAACATTTTTTTTGGTTATGCTGTTATTTTTATATGTTTCTTTCTAGTTAAATTATTCAGTTGTCGATGGAAAGTATCCCTGCAGCACTGCCGTGCTAAGGAAGAACGCCGGATGAACATCCGAGAGTTGCCAAATTTCCCTTGATAAAACATGTATTTTTGAAAATATTCATGTATTTTTTTTTCTAGAAAAGTTCAGATATTTTAGATTAAATTGCGTACAAAATTGTCTAAAAATTTTGGAAAGTAATATTCGCAATTTTCCCAGTAAATTTGGTTTTTATCGGAGGAAACTTAGCAACGTCTGAAGGCTAATATGGCGTTCTTTCTTAGCACGGCAGAGCAGCTTTGCGACTCGGCGGCGGCAAAGCTACGAGCCTCTCCCATCATGACTGTTTTGTGGTTTGAATTCTTGAGAGCATGTGGGAGATAGTTTGTAGCAAAAATATTTTCACCTTCAAACTACTTTTATTGAAGGTACATTCACACTGTTACTCTAATAGAGCGGATGATGAGCTTACTTCAAGAGGAATTGGATGAAATTTCTGGCGAGTCAGTGTTTTTGAACTTTTCCCTTATTCCTTCATTTTTCTGTCGAAGAAAAACTGCTAAGTGAAAAAGGCTACCCATGTGCATTTGCGTCTATACTTCTTACAATTTCTTTATAATAGATTCTCATCAGACCGATATTTGAATATCCGAATCTGCTGAAGTGATCATATCATTGTGGTAGGTCCCAGAGTTTGACCCGATTGAGTATTTATTAAAGTTACATAGCAATTATATTAATGTAGAATAGTGGGAGGTAAAAATTATCCAAAAGACCCAATCAGACGCTGGCATAAGAGTGGCTTATTCAACTTTAATAATCTGGATCGTTGACCTAATAAGCTTGAATGAGCTAGCATGTTGGGCCGTTCAATTTTAATGCTCTTAATGATTCCGCTACAATAAGCCTGATCATTGGCCCAATGAGTTTGAATAAGCCGATTAATTGAATCATTCAAATTGAATGATCCTGATCATACAAGTTGAACGATCCAACAAGTCGGCACATTCAAATTGAACGATCCAACAAGTCGGTACATTCAAGTTGAATGATCCAATGGGCCAGCGTATTCAAGCGCATTGGGTCAAAGATCCGGATCGTTCGACTTGAACGATCCGGATCATTCAAGTTGAATGATCCAACGAGTCAGCGCATTCAAGCTCATTCGGGATCATTGATGCTCATTGAAGAATCATTCAAACTCATTCAGGATCATTGAAAATCGAACGATCCTGAATGAGCTTGAACGATCCATTTTTTCTCGGGCTCTAACAGTGAAATATACTAGGACAGTAGCGCAAGAGCTCAGACCTTTTTAGTCATGCGTGGCAAGAGTGCCTATGAAATTGAGATAATTTACTAAAACTCTCAGAATTGGCATAAATTTAGAAGAACTTCTTCATCTCTCAAGAAAAATTAATGACTCAGAGGAGAGGGCGATTTTGTCGTTCATATTCCAGCCCCACCAAATAGTTCTATGATCCTCAAAACGCAAATGAGAGATGATAAGTGGAATTTTGAATTATAGAAGCGCCTTCAAATGAGTATGATACTTCAAACACAACTTAGAAGTATATTTAGATGCATGCCCTATCTTGACCAAAAATGACGATGCCAAGTCAAGACATCATGTATAGAGTGAGGTTAAGGGTTTCGTCAGCTTTGTATTTGTTTCATTTCCCCTTGCAAGCGACTGCAATGGAGTCGTCCAATAGGATCGAGGATTGACCGCGGCTCGATCGTGAGCGTAGTGAATCCGCTATCGCCATTGGACGACTGCATCGCGGTCGCTTGCAAATGGAATGCGAAGAAGTGCTACCTTAGCTGACGAAACGTCTGAAGAGAAATGAGTCAACCTTGCTGAAGAATGCAGAGACGTTTATCTAATGAGTATCCTCCCAAAAACCGACCGATTTAACCAAAAATCGACAAGAATTTTTTTCAATAAAAAAATGCATGGCGAATATTCAGGATAAGGCAAAGGAACAAAGTTAGATATAAGAAGGCCCGTATTCAAATGTCTGTCACTGAAACGGCTACTCCCCTCGCTATTCATGTATGAATAAATATATAATATATAATATATTTATAAATATAGTCATACGATTGAGAAAAATTTACTGATCTTCTCTCCTAAAAATGAAGAGTTATATGAAAGAAGTTGATCAAAAATATTCATTTATCTCTAGACTTTTGAGGGAGGTGAATAATCAAACGTAGAGGGAAAACCAATTGTAGAGATTAAGCTGAGTAAGTCCCAAATATGACCAACTTGCCCGCCGAGTGATGATTGCCCGGGCAGGTATAAAAGTAGACATAGCGAAACATTTATAGAAACAGAGCTAAAAGCCAAATGATTCAGTGTATTCAACTACATGATGTTACCACAACAAGCAAAAGATGAAAATACAACTCTCCAAAAATTCTTCACAATGGCAGACGTTTCGCCCAAAAGGACTGGGGCCCTCCACAGTGCAACAAACAAAAACCGATGGAAACATTTTAACAAATAAAAAAAGAAAGAATAACGCAGTGGCATGCAAAGCGATCTATTTTTATATCATTCACAATGCCTTTAATAACTTAGTCAACCAAATTTGGCATTTAAGTGTTTGCCAGAAGATAAAATAAAATATTAATACATTTTTCGAAAGACAGTCGTCAAAAATTAAAACATTATTCAACACATTCAATCATTTCTCGACTTCCTAAACGGTCCACAAGTGATTTTGTGTAGAATAGATCAGACCCGTGTTACAGAGGGTAAATCACAGTCGTAGAACTTGTCGACAACTTCTCGTACACTTAGAATCATGTCTCGGAAATGTTCTCATCTCCCAGGTGATCGTTCAAGTACTTACCCGATAGTTGCATGACGCTCCTTCATCTCAACACGGAAGCTCTGGAATAGTGGAGTGTTTCAGCGATTGAACGGTGCAACAGTCTTACCAAGACGACGATGGATTTTATGAATATTTTTTAAAGGATTAAGCGCCTAATAGGGTTTTTAAGTACTTCGGAGGTTATGCAATTTACTAAAATTTAACGGGAGAAATAAATAATATTCCTAAAATTTACGCTGTTGCGAAGTGTAGAGTTTCCTAACATTTAGCTCTGGATGTCGAAGGAGCGTGTATTTTTCCTTCAAACACCTTACCAATGCTATATAGTTTATTCAGAGTTCGTTAGAATTCGCTTGCACGGAAGAATATTACACAGGTCAACAACGCTGTGAATTTAAGAAGTACTCCAGCGGCAAGACTCCGTTACCATGCTGCAATTTGGTAAAATGCTATCTCGGCTCCTGTTCTTGGTTAGGTTCAATTTGGCAACAATGGCAACATCAAATCGTCCGTAAGCGATTTATTATGAATAGCATGGCTACTTATAGTGTACCGAAAGAGATAAATAGCTTAGAAAGTTCCATTCATAGAAGTTGTAGAAATAGTGTGTACTAACTCAGGATTGAGGCGCCTTCAATTCGAGTGATACCTCCCGGTTCGCCGCAGAGTTAGTTTAGTTGCGTGACCTAACTTAACCCAACCTCACGCTATTGCGATCGGTTCCTGAGCTTTGTGGCCGATCAGAATCATGATACTCGGGCGTATTAAATCACACAGCATCGACAAAATCTGTTTCAACGTTCTGCAATTACTTTTTATGTATTCTTTTTTACGAGGAAACTCATCGAATATTTTTCTCAAAGTTCGCCGTGAATTTTTGTCGCCTTGCAGGTATGGTAGGTGAATGGTATCTCGGCTCATGTATCGCTCGATTTTAATGAAACATGATGACTGGGAGCTCAAATTTATAGTCAAATTTTCAATTCTCAAATGGCGGATGTGGCCTAAAATGCTATTTCAGCTCTTATCCGATCGGTTTCGGTCGGTAATGACACTTGGTATAGAAAAGTATGTTTTAACGGGAAACTTAAATTTTTAAGGTTTGAAAATCCAAGTTAGCGGATGCGGCCTAAAATGCAATCTCATCTCTTGTTAAATCAATATTAGTTATCTTACTGTCTCTGATAAATTCTTTCGAGTTTCATGGGTGGCGGTAGCCACCTCCGGACAAAGTCTAAACTCGACAACACTGGAAAGCCTCCAAACGAAAAAAGGTGGCAGCCAACCATAGACACACGTAACTCCCTTATTCTGAAAATTGATTCGACTCCAAGTAGACTGCAGCCCAAACGACGGCACGGATTTCAACGATCTTGGTGTCTACTGACGCATCTAAATTGGGCCTACTAAGTTGGAAAGTTTCATCCAGATCCATTGAGTTTTCAAAAAGTTATAAGCACTTAAAGGCCCAAAATGACAAATATTTTTTGTAACATGGGCCGTTCAGTAGCGGGAAACCGACATGATCACCTTTCACAACAGATTTCTCTCTTACACGGCCACAGATTCTAATGGAACCTAGAAAGGCCCTGCTTGAGGATATAAGGATTTCATTTATACCACATTTAATAGGGTTTCAATGCTCGGATAATTCAGCATCGGCAAATAACTTTCAAAATTTTAGCTACAATGTTTTTGAATTTTAGAAAAATCCGGTATAGTGGTTCAATGCCATTGGTCGATTCTGTTCAGTTCAGCCAGTCTCCGGAACGAAATTTCCCTAGTTACCAATATACCAACTTCCAACTCTAACTACTTGAGAACAGATTTATGATTTAATTTAATATAAGAGTTCAATTCTCTGTAGAAGCTAACTAATATTTTTACACACTTATATTATTACGTCGCACGTCTTCTGCCAGAGCCCGATACACTATTTCATTAGTTTCAAGTGTTCAAGTGATGTCATTGTTCAGAAGTGAGGTTATCAGTCGGTGTCGGGTGTACATGTCTGAGTCTGACCCATATACGTAAATGGTCTGACCCAAGCATCAATGAATGTAATTCGGATTCCAAAATTCAGGTAAATTACGTCGATAAAAGGACACCAAAGTTGTGCCAAACTATCAAAAGGAAGCAGGATTTACACCACAGTTTGCATTCTCGTGACTAACAGCATCCAAATATTTCCCTACCATGCACACCGATGGATCGAAGGGAGAGCCCATTACTCTCAGTTTTTAATTACATTATTGTTTTCCTCAAGTCACGAATGCTAGTTTTCATATCTTGATGAGATGTAGTTGTTTTCAGTGGACCCTATCAGTCTCAAGAAAAGATCTAAAAATTACTGTAATATGAGCCTTCTCCCATCACACTACTTGCGACACGGTCACAATGCTCTGACCAAAATTTATTCGCTTTAAATTTTGCTTTCAACCTACGTGCTCTGGAGTGCTTGTGCTTCTCCTAAGTGTATGTTATTGACATTAAGATCTTGTGTTCTTCATGACTAATCTTGGAAAGCTTTCGCCTCTTACCGTTGCTGGTTTACATCATCGGTATATGCGGGGATGCGAGGTATAATTCAATCACTAAGTCAACTTTATGTCCCTAAATCAGAGATCTTTGACGATGAGTATTAGCTCAAATTTGGTTTTCTTCGAGTCTCTTTGATTTTGCGTCAGAAGTTGTTAGAAACACCATGTGGCCAGTCAATGTGTAACAAAGTCTTTCATGAAAGGTATGTACTCGTTCTATTTTCTCAGCTTGATGATTACTATAAAATCAAGAATTTACATTCCTGCATAAATCGCTGGGCCAAGTAATTACGTAGCGCCCATTCCGTCTCTATTTTAACATAAGGGCTTTTTTTTATGCGGATCGCAGTGGAACGCGGTGGATCGCGATGAACATCGGTATTTTTTTATTCTGTTCCTCAGCGTGATCCAAGCGTTCCAGGTGGATCAGGGTGGAACGCTGGATCGCTTTTCCGAGGTGGGGGGAGCTCGCGATCCACTGTGATCCTAATCTAATGCGAGGAAGTTGCCGTCCCCAAAAAATCAAAACAATAACAAATCGAACCAAATTCCAAGTTTGGATTTTTTTATCGCTTGGAACACTTGGATCGGTCCGAATCGCTCAGGATTCCGATCCAGTGCATTCCACCGAGATCCACCCTGATCCGCGGTGATAAAAAAGCCCTATATGAAAACTTGATGTAAACACATCAAATAGTGAGGTTATGTTATGGACTTACACTGGTGGTGCAGCTACCGACTGTTAGATAATAAACCCTTAAATGCCATCCGGCTAACTTAGCTACGTCCATAGACACCAAGATCGTTGGAATCCGTGCCACCGTTTGCTCTGAATTCCATTCTATATCGAATCAATTTTCAGATGAAGTGAGTTGAAGGTGTGACTAAGAGTGTCGGCCACCCCTTTGTTATAGGGACTTTAGTAGGTCGTCATTTTCCTCGAACGGGGGTGGCTAACGCCACTCTTGATGTGAAAATATTGTGGTGTTGTTGGTTGTTGTGTCACAGAAGTATTCCATCTTCACCTAGTGAGTTTCTAGCATAATTACTCCAGTGAAACAGTGCACTCTGAAATTAATTGAGCGTTGGATCTATGTATGGTTCGCGTGCCTACCTAGTTCTTAATGGAATAAATGTAATCGGGTGAATCAAAGCCAAAAAAGATTAGACCAATCGGTAGCGTTTATGATCAAAAAGTTTGCGCCTAGGTACCAACTGCGGAACATGCTCTGATGAAGAGTTTGGGGGTGGTGTTTTTAGTCCGACAGTAGACAACAAAATTACTAGGAATTCTTGAACTACCAGGTAACTGAGAGGTAGCCTTCATTATCTTTCATGAATCAAAAGACGCCATTCAAATTTAAATGCTTACTTACATGCCAGTTATACAATTCGACAAATTATGTGGTGAAGCGACTCTAAGCAAAATAAATCAAAATATTCTCCGCTATAGCGTCAATATAGGCATACTGTATCAAGAGTGGCGGTAGCCCCCCCGGTGGGTAAGCTTACAGTGTAATATTTGCAGCAAGTTTTTCTCTTTTTCAATTAATTTTCTGACTGAGGCCATTGTAACTTGAGGTTGAAATTCAGTCGATTATTACCTGAATCGCTCAAGTTCAACGGAGTGCATAATAGGTATAAGTACAATTTTCTTATCTTCATGTTTCAAGTCACATTCCTAGACGTTATATTCTGTTAAAATAAAAAATACTTTTGTGGCCGAAGGGGCTTGGCTTGACGCACACTTTTATTGATAAATTAAATACCTCTTACAGGAAATACTTTTTATAATGAGTGAACCAAAAAAAAAATAATTTTAACTCTTTGAATGGACTTTCCACTTAGTGGTCTCACTGTTATTTAATTTAAAATTTTAGTGGCTGAATGTAAGTATGTCCAACAGTTGAGTTAAACGCAGTAAAAATTGCAGAATTAATGTTGAAACTTTATGAGTAAGGAATAATTTATGCGGCAAAAGAAGTTCATTCTAAGTAGCCCTACACTATGACAATTAATTGCTAATCCATCAGTTTTTAAAACATTATGTACCCTATTTCGATGAGAGAAGTTTAAACTCACCAAAACATCAGGTAACTTTTATTGATTGCAAACTGAATCACCCCCTATTAATGTTTAGTTGATCAAACAAGGAGTTCCAGTTCTGCTCATTGAAAAAATTATTCTCAGTTTCTCTTTTTCCAGCCAAATGTTTCATTAGCTTCACATCATTCCAAAAACGACCTGATATAAAAACTACAAAAAACCCCAAAAAACTTTCAGATTCTAAGGGGTAAAGAATCCGGCCAAAGTCTTAAACTTGTTGAACCAAATTTTCTTATTACTCCTAAAAGAAAATTAAAAATTACCTATACTTTACTGAAAATCGAATGTGGGCCCCTTCATAAACGAGCGATACAACATTCACTGCATGTGTGTATGTGGACCTCTTGTAGGAGCCCAAGCGGTTCGCTTTTTGCAACAAACGCTACATATTCGTGAATGGAAAGTCCTTGAAGGAGCACATAACGTCCTCTTTCTTTATTTAACTTATGCATTTTTTATTCAGAATCTTCATAAAATCAAAAAGAAAAGTATGGACTGATCTGAGCCTTATATGTGCTCTAAAACAATATGAAATATTTTATCGCACAAAGTCGAATATTTTTTCTTTAAAATTTAGAGCTACGTAACTAATTCAATAATCATGACTCGTGTATTTGCAGAAAAGTTTTCTCAGAGACTCAGTAAATTCCCTTGCTGAGCTGCATGTATCTTCAAGTAGGCATTATACTTCTAAAAGGAAATGTAGGCCCCTTCATTTAGGAGTGATGCAACAGTCATGACGTGTAAGTATGTTTAGCCCTTGCAGGAGCCTCTCCTCACCTATTTGCATTTTTATCTAAAGTAAAAAAAAAAATAGTCGGTAGGTATGGATTGATCTATGAGCCTTCTATGTGCTCCAAAACAATATGAAATATTTTATCGCACAAAGTCCAATATTTTTCGATTCAGGTCCTACAAATGCTTTTAAGAGAGCAAGAAAAAAAAAATACTCAATCGGCTGGCTAAAGTCCAGTATTTTTCTTAAGAATAGTCTCCTCCTTCAATGAGTGATGCAACAATTGCGACATTTTTATATGAAAAGCCCTTGCAGAAGCCTTTTTATTTGACTCAGCTAAATTTTGAAGAATCACTGACGTGTCCGCAAAAATGAACGGGTCACTGAAATTAATGCTTCATAGAGATATCTGAGGATCCATGTCAAAACCCTCTTACCTATTCTACTCTACCTAAAATACGCTGCAAGCAATCTTCCAGCAAGCAGAGGGGACAAATACTAATGATTACAGTAAGAGCATTTTTGCGGACACGTCAGTGATTCTTCAAAATTTAGCTGAGTCAAATAAAAAGGCTTCTGCAAGGGCTTTTCATATAAAAATGTCGCAATTGTTGCATCACTCATTGAAGGAGGAGACTATTCTTAAGAAAAATACTGGACTTTAGCCAGCCGATTGAGTATTTTTTTTTCTTGCTCTCTTAAAAGCATTTGTAGGACCTGAATCGAAAAATATTGGACTTTGTGCGATAAAATATTTCATATTGTTTTGGAGCACATAGAAGGCTCATAGATCAATCCATATCTACCGACTATTTTTTTTTACTTTAGATAAAAATGCAACTAGGTGAGGAGAGGCTCCTGCAAGGGCTAAACATACTTACACGTCATGACTGTTGCATCACTCCTAAATGAAGGGGCCTACATTTCCTTTTAGAAGTATAATGCCTACTTGAAGATACATGCAGCTCAGCAAGGGAATTTACTGAGTCTCTGAGAAAACTTTTCTGCAAATACACGAGTCATGATTATTGAATTAGTTACGTAGCTCTAAATTTTAAAGAAAAAATATTCGACTTTGTGCGATAAAATATTTCATATTGTTTTAGAGCACATATAAGGCTCAGATCAGTCCATACTTTTCTTTTTGATTTTATGAAGATTCTGAATAAAAAATGCATAAGTTAAATAAAGAAAGAGGACGTTATGTGCTCCTTCAAGGACTTTCCATTCACGAATATGTAGCGTTTGTTGCAAAAAGCGAACCGCTTTGGCTCCTACAAGAGGTCCACATACACACATGTAGTGAATGTTGTATCGCTCGTTTATGAAGGGGCCCACATTCGATTTTCAGTAAAGTATAGGTAATTTTTAATTTTCTTTTAGGAGTAATAAGAAAATTTGATTCAACAAGTTTAAGACTTTGGCCGGATTCTTTACCCCTTAGAATCTGAAAGTTTTTTGGGGTTTTTTGTATTTAGGGAACGGCGTTATTTTCCTCTTCTTAATACAAGAGCGAAAAACCATATGTAATATTTTGATGATAAATCAATAATTTTTGATCAATTGTTGTATTAATATCTGAATGATAATTATTTTGTTTAGTTATTAGATATAGAATTTTTGTAAACCAACCACGATTTTAGATGTTTATACGATATTTGAAAAACTCCTGGAAACATTTAACTCCCCTCCCCCCAGACCACTGACTACTTCTCTAATATCTACGTATCAGAGCTTCCCGTTTGTTCTCACTCTTGTGACCGTCCAATGATATGAATTCCACTTAAAGTCTCGATGCACGATCAAATTCCAAACTAATTCCGATCAAAGTAGAACAGTTGATGATTGATGGTCATCATGCAAGTCTGCTTTGATCAAAATTAGACGGGGCATCAAATTCCGATCAGAATGGAGTACCGGCGTTTAGCATTTCTTGCCACACGAAATATTTTTGTCAAATTTTCATTTGATGGAAACTAAGCGAAGCAACTAAACGCTAAAGACTGGTGACTTCCGACACTTTGATGGTGATTTTTTCGAGAATTTGATCGTATATGGAGACCTTTAGCCTTTCCCCATCCATCTTGTCCATATGATCAGTTCAATTCCTCCTCTTGACGCGGGTCAATCTAACCTATGGACCATTCAACTCCGCTTTAAGTAGAGTCCTTGCCGAATAAGTTTACGCACTTCTAGATAATGTCAGGAGATCGTCTGACGTCACTTTTACATGTGGAGTAAATGAAAAAGGCACGAGGGCGAATCTCCCATCGCGGCCTTAAAATGCTTAAACTTATTTGGAGTTGCCTTTAAGGCAGCTCTGCCAGCCTTACGTCCGACAGAGGAAGCGGGTGGCGGGATGGGGCTAGCAACCTTCAGGGGCGGATCCAGGGGGGGGTGGTGATAGTGGCATCGCCCCCCACCCCCCTGGCGCCAAAAAAAAGAGGGAGGGAAAGAAAGGGAAAAAATAGAAAAAAAAGGGAAAGGAAAAAAGGGGAAAAAGAAGGTAAAGGAAAAAAGAGAAGAAAAAGAAGGGAAAGGAAAAAAGAGAAGAAAAAGAAGAGGGAGAAGGTTTTAATTTTTTCTCTTGTGTTTTACCATCCAATTTACGGAAAAAAGTGGGGATACTTATAAAAATATTCTACTTGATATTAAGAACTTCCAAGGTTAAAAATAGGCTAAAATTCCATCAGCAAGTGTTTAAATTCTCAAAATTTTCAGGAGGAAGACCCTTGTGCCTCAAAATTCGCCCCCCCCCCCCATGAACATTATGCTGGATCCGCCCCTGAACCTGCTCTCCGCGTGATACCAAGTCTGCTCAAAGACACGGCGAATAGCCTTAGTATCAAGACATCACGGAAACGCAATTCAATTTGACAGAGATCCTCGGCAAACTGCTCCCCGTGACATCCATCAACCATCGCAGAATGGAAATTAATTTCGCTGCTCGCAGAAAGAATGCCGCGTCCCTTGCAAGTTGCTTTGACTCTGCCGCTGACAACGCGAGTGCGGTCTCTGAAATATTTCGCGTCCGCCTGGAAGACTTCCAAAAATCTGAAGAATGAACCGCTCGACCGGCAACACTGTTTGGCTGCGGTTTGAACGCCCTCGCTGTTCCCTTAATATTATTCTGGGCGACCCATTCATCAGACGAATACCTCCGCGGTGCTCATACCTCGGCTGTGTTTGTTTTATTGTTTTATTTGCTCCTCGCACCTCACAACTCTTTGCCCGGTCTCCACGCCCGTCCGCTGCCTCCCACTCCCCCCGCCCTCAAATTCGTCCCCGGCCCTCCGCCCCCGCCCCCGGCCCTCCGCCCCCGCCCCCGGCGGAATCCATTGAAACAACCGAGTAACCCCGTTTTCTTTTGACTCTTATTGTCTTCTTATTCCGACTGCCTTGCCTGGTTGGAGCTTTTAAAACTTGTCTTCAACTCAAAGGACACGAAAGCAGGTCGGATTGGCCCTAAACTGAGGAACATTTAGCTGAAACCTCAGTTTGCCAGTGAGGGAACTTTACCCTTGGATCCAGTCAAAATGGAGATGTTGCATGTGTGAGGAGTTTGCGATTTGACTATTGATTCTTATGTAAAAGTTCACGAGAAACACGATGGTGCCACTGGTTTTCTCTTAAATCAATTCCCAAGCTCAAAAAAACTCTCAAGTTGAGGCCAAAATGGAGGGGATATCCCAACGCTATCACGAGAGTCCGCATCTACATCAAAACAAACTCTCCATGCAAAGATAGGGAGCAAATACATTGACAGGGCTGCCACCTTATTTGGGGACTCTAAAACTGAAAACACGGCATCACTGCTAATATACTTGCTCCCTATCTTTGCATGGAGATGTGGACTCTCAGGATAGCGTGGGATATCCCCTCCATTTTGGCCTCAACTTGAAAGCTTTTTTTGAGCTTGAGAGTTAGGTTCAGAGAAAACCAGTGGCCACATCGTGTTTTTCGCGAACTTTTACATAAGAATCAATTGTCTAATCACAAATTCCTTACACATGCAACATCTCCATTGAGAAAAATGCAACTTCGGATTATTATCTCGAGCAGGAGTGCATGTCGTCACCTTCCGGCAAAAGTATCACAAGCGCCATGCGACGTTTCAAAATTTTCGCCGCCATTTTAAAGACAAGTTACAAAAAAATTGTTGGTTGACTCTGTTGGAAAATTTCATTGAATTTTATTGGCAGCACGAAGGAAATTCAGCGAAATTTTCTGATAGCTTCGTTGAACGATTTCTCTGTAAAAAATATATAAAATGGCGGCGAAAATTTTTAAACGTCGCATGGCGCTTGTAATACTTTGGCCAGAAGGTGACGATGTATAGAAAAATCTGATATTATGGCTTCGTTTATAACTTATCGGTCGTAACGGCGGGATATCTGGTCACTCCTGTGGCGGAACGGTTACAATGCTCAACTAAGGCCGGTCTCTATAAGGTTGTTATATCTGATTTTCACTTTGTTTTTATAGATGAGATTTATCTATGATGCTCAGGGAAGGAAGGTAGTAAATACATTCAAGAGTATATGCTTCAGTAATTTTTGGCATTTGAACCTCCATTTTAGTAAAAATTGCAGAGAAAGAGAGAGAAAGTAGCAGTAAAAATAATGGTATTAGTAGCAGTGCGATAATTCGATCTCTCTAGATGCCTCAACTTGAAGAAAGGAAGAGAAAAAGAGAGGGGGGGTATATCATAAGCTAGGAATATCAATAAATTAGTAGACTACTAGATTACTAGAGACTATAGATAATTAGTAGATTACATATAGTAGACTACTACTACTAGCGAAGACTGGTAATAATCCTCAAATCACCTTTTCAGGGAGTTTTCATAGCACTTTATGCCTGAATGCCTGATCCTTTTGCTTCGTATCAGCCCAAATGGTAACATCCATTTGGCGCGTTATGTGACAGCGCAACGCTGGACTGGTATGAAAATAATGTCGAGATTAATGAATTTGGATCGTTAAGTGGCACTCAACATTCTGTTTTCCCAACCCGTCGCGTCGGTCCTCGTCTCTCTAGATTTTCGGAGAGTTTAATTAGTGTTGAGCTAGTGTATGAAATAAAACATAGACGCAGAGTGCTGTTTAGAAGCTTCCGCGTCATTGCTTTGCATGTTTTGCACGGCCAACCTCCCATATTAAACCTATGAGTCCTCAAGCACGCACAGTGTGAACCGACGAACTGGTATCAGCAGTCGCCGTTTACATTTAACCCTTTGAAAATTCCGGCGAAAAAGGCTGATCCCTTCCCTCGTTTCTTCATAGTTAAATATACTTTTAACATACTAATAGAATATTTAATTGTATGATTATTATTTTTATTATAATCCTCATCAATAAAGTGAAATGTATAAACATATTCAAACAAGATCTACAAAGTGTCAAACTCTGACCAGTATCCGGCTCAGCCGCAGGCGACAACTCTTCACGCCCCTTAAAAGCTGCACTTCCTGTGTCATTTTTCCAAAATGTTAAAAGAGAAGGCTCATCTAAAAGTATCCTACCGACAGCCACAAAGATTAAGGAAATCGGTCGAATAGATTTTTGGAAAACGTAAGACTAAAAATGAAAATTGCTTAGATGGAAAATCTTCACAACTTAATCGACGATTTCGCTAACCGTGAAGCGCGGTCTTTGGGAGCGCACGGCGCCCCGGGGGTTGAGCCACGTAGCGGTCAGGGGACAGAGCCCCCTAGTTTGGTGATAAGAGCAAGAGCAAGAATTCCCTTTTCGCGGAACTGAAATAGAAAATAGCGTCGCAGAGATCAAGGGCAGGAAATCTCCTTGAGCTCTCCCCCACGTGCGGGAGGAAATTCCCCGGCGAATACCAGGAAATCACGTTAATTAATCTTAAAAAGCTATTAGAGGCTGCGCGCCAGGGCCAGGGCTGGCGCGGAGGCGGAGGCGGAGGCGGAGGCAAGAACACTTTTCAACTTCTATTCATCAGGTCTCGGTTGAAGAAAAGTTGAAAAGTTCCGGCGACAAGAGTCCTCGAGTCTTTGATTCGCGTTTATTGAATCAGTCGCGTTTGCGTTCATTATACGATTGACAGCATGTCCGTGACTCGACTCCGGGCGTGAAACAACTTTCCCGAAACAATCGCCTCGCCGCACGCCGCTTTCGGGAATTGCGAAGCTGCTCTTTCGGAAGCGATTCGGCTCTGCTCCTTTTGGAAGTGCTTGTCGTCACGCGCTCCTCGCAGGATGATTATACTAGACTACCATACTACTGTGCCAAGGAAGAACGCCGTATGATCATTCGAGAGTTGCCAATTTTTGTTCGACATGTATGTATGAGCCGCTTTTACGGCGCGCTAGGGCGCTCTGCGACGCCTATTCTCCACAGGAATCTGTCATGATAGAGATCCTCCGGAAGCCAGCATCTCTCCATCTCTTCATGGATGCCCTCTACCCACCGTTTGGCTGGACGCCCTCTCCGTCGCCTTCCTGGGGGGACCCACTCCAACACCTTCTTCGGCAACCTGGTATCAGCCATTCTCTGCATATGCCCATACCATACCAAATGCTTGATCATGATATCGTGCACAATCGTCCCCTCAATGCCCATTTTGTTCGATAAAATGTTTATTTTTGAAGAAAATTATGAATATTTTTCCTTGAAATTTTCAGGATCTTTAGGTGAAATTGCGAAGAAAATTATCTGAAAAATTGGGAGAGAAATATTCATAAGTTTACCAGGAAATTCGTGTTCTATTAAAGGGAATTTGACAACGCCTGAGGGTTCGTGCGGCGTTTTTCCTTAGCACGGCAGCATAGAGTACCTGTATACGGGAGAGTATTGCCATCTCTGTGCCGTTCTCTGATTGGTTCATCAGTTTTAGGCTATCATGGAGCTCCAAAATTGGACCGATGTAAACAAACCCGACTCAGAGGGACAAGTATCATCGGCTGAGAAATGAATGATAATCACACTTAATTCTTAATTTTCAGCAAAAATATTCATCAAAGTTCGATCCGAACTCAATTCAGAAGCTGGATGTAAAAAAATGTCTAGCACACCCAAAACCACGTCTAGAACTCCGAATTTTGCAATTTTTCACTTCACGAATGCTTTTTTAGACTCCCGTGCACAGGCTACCGTCATTTTTTTGGCGCTAAAAAGTTGCATTCTGCTGAGATTCTAGATTTAACCGATGTCATATATCTCACGCCACTGCGACCACGCCCTTTCCTCGGGATAAATCACCTCGAGTCCAGGCGCCATCGCGTAATGAAATAGAAAAAACAATCGATATTGTTAAGCTGCAAAAACCATAGTTGATGTTGATAATGCGAGTGATGTGCGACACGTCAAAACAATATATCGATGGCCGGAATACGAAACCTTTTATCTATACTACGGCGATTCAAAATGCCTGTTCCTATATGAGATTCATTTCTTAAAGATGAAACAAGAAGAAAAGTCAAGAAATTTTTCAAGAAATTAGGCTGACTAGTTTCCAACGGGAAAATAAAGTATGACAGGAAGTTTGCAACATCGCAAACGGAGATGCTTGGTGCCGCACTTTAACCATCACGGAAAAAATTAAATTGCTGATTTAACAATTCAATCGCTAAAAAAAGTGACTGCAATGTTTCAATATAGACTTTACAATACAAAAATGCTACTTAAACCACCCCCGTGGTTACATTAGCTTACAACAGTGGTTAAAGTAGCATTTTCCTGTTGAAAAATCTACGTTTAAACGTTGTAGTCGCTTTTTTTAGCAATTAAATTGTTAAATTAGCAATTTAATTTTTTCCGTGCACCGATATGAGCGCCAGGGAAAGCACTGATGAAATGTCATTTAAAAGTTCCTAATCGTGACCGAACCATCTAAAGTGTGACACATTAAACACTTACTTTAATGTCAGTGAGTAAGCAACCAGTAGCAAGGCGTGGATGAGCGACTATCGACATTTCCCCCATTTGAAGCTGTGGTGAAGAATCGATTGTTAAGGTTTCGTTGCGAACACCTAGTTCATCGATCCTTTTCCGTAGGTTTAAACGGCAGATCAATCGATACATCGCAAAGCACGCTACGCCACCGTAACACGTAACAACCAATTAATGTGGGATAATGTTACTTCGCACTCAGTCCCCACTAATTTTTAGAGAGCGTAAACCTTTGTTTTTTTTGCTCCGTGTTGGAAACGATATAGGCAGATGGGAGGAACGGTTACCGGTATGGCGGATGCTAATTAATAGGTAGCAGTTAGCTGCTGGCGAGCTGTAGGCGGAATTACTCTCGCTGCGGGCCGCGCTCAACGCAGAAATGCAAACAGAACAAAGCTACGTGAAACAAAGTGGAACAAAACATGGGAACAAATGAGGCGGCCGCGTCCAGCGGAACGCTTGGCGAGCACCGATCATCGCCCGGTTGCCTATTCGCAAGACGAATGGTCAATCAACACCCCTGAGCGCGGGGTTGCCTATACGCCAGGAGCGGGGCTACGATCAAAATGGACCACTAGACAAGGTATGAATTTCAGCATTCGGATACATGTGTCTTTACCAAAATTTCACGTAAAACACGATGCGCACAACGAAAATTACCGAAATCAACTCCTTCCGAGTGTATTTAATGATTCTTGGTGCGTGAATTGAAACCACTCGCTCATGAAAACTCAATGCTCTACGTGATTCACATCGCGCGCTAAACGTTACCATGAACGTCTCTGCTATAAACAAATCTGGCAACCTCAATCTTGACGCTTTGGCTCAGCTATAGCAAATTACTTATAGTTTGAAAAACACATGGTGGGAAATGAACATTGCTCTATTGAGAAGCTTGCCGTAACCGTTGTAGTGCGCGATTTGATTCACGTAGAGCTTTGAGTTTCTTGTGAGCGGGCAGTTCAAATTCCTCGTGACTAATGTGAAATAAAAATGCTAATATCTCCGCTAGGAGTTGATTTCAGTAATTTTCGTAGCGCGAATCGTGTTTTGTGTGAAATTCTGGTGAAGAAACATGTATCAGAATGCTTAAATTCGTACCTTGTCTAGTGGTCCATTGAAGTTTAGAGGCTAGTTGAATAAACCTCAAGCGCCTCTGCAAGAGACGGATTGAGCTGTAAAAAGTCATGACTCGACCAGCAAGAGATGGAGAATTCCATCCAAGGTTGTCATGCAGATAGGCTTAGGGCACGTAGAGCTTTGAGTTTCTTGTGAGCGGGCAGTTCAAATTCCTCTTAACCAATGTGAAATAAAAACGTTAATATCTTCGTCAGGAGTTGGTTTCAGTAATTTTCGTTGTGTGAATCGTGTTTTACGCGAAATTCTGGTCAAGAAACATGTATCAGATTACTTAAATTCGTACCTTGTCTAGTGGTCCATTGTGAAATCTGGCAACTGGAGTCGGGATCTGGCTCCTTAATACCTCGGAACAAACGTAACGTCAAAGCTGGGAGGCTCTACTTAGCCAAGTCCCACTTCGGAGGGGCTCAGCTCGTACTTCTTCCTACGGAGCTCCAGAGCCAGACTCAGCCGGCGGAAGATTCCATTACTCACGGGCGCGGCGCCAATTGACGCGCGGACCGCTAGCGCCCGGGAACCATTTCGGCGGATCGATACACCCCACAGGGGTAATTAATTTCAAGTAGTAATTGACCACTCGTTCATTCCCGGGCCGGAATTCGTCCCTTTCTCCTTTCGCACTCTCCCTCGAGTATCACCTCTCGCCGACCGCCCCAGGTCCGAGTGCCCGATCCCTTCCTCGCTAATACTTTACATGCCTCCGACTAAGAGGTTCCCATCAGAACGGTGCGATCAAAGACAAGAGGTTCGAGAGGGAACGCGCTACTCTATCATCGGGCGTTGATGAATTGGACGTATTTCTATCAAACGGAACTATGTGCATTGTGGTGTGCGCCCTGTTATGCATATGTTCTTATGGGTCTCAGAGCTCATGTCTTCATGCACATAGTTCCGTTTGGCAGAAATACGTCCAATTGAGGCTAGCACGATTGCGTCTAAGGGTCTCTTAATGTGTGTCGTGTGAGTGGAATTCTCCGCGTCCGAAGCCCTGCTACTGTGAATCTATGGGAAGGGTAAAATCGCTTTCAAAAGTTCAGTTGTGCTGGTCTCGGAATCGTGTTTTGATACTATGGTTCTTGTCGATCAGCAAAAAATAATAGGATCAGTCCACACAGCAACTTTCTGTGTTCAATATCAGCCGAAATATCGCGCTTTGAAAAAATTGGTTTATGACGTCGAAGTGACACCCTTGGTTTCTTCTACCTCGGTTTCATCCGAGTTACACATTGAGTAACCAGAGCAAATGTGTTTTCCTGACCGATGAAAGCAAGGCGGAAGACACCAAGGGTGTCACTACCGTGGATGACGTCATAAATCGAATTTTTCAAAGCGCGATGTCTCAGTCAATATTGATAATCGAAAGTTGCTGTTCGGACGGATCTTATTATTTTTAGCTGATCGACAAGGCTACTGTGAACAATGGGAAGTTTCGAATCGCCTTCAATATTTATTAATGCAACACGCGTATCCATCAACTACGAATAGTTGCGCATCCAAGAGCCATCCGCAATGTTTCATCCTTCCTTGCATTCTACGAGGTACCCGACTACCGAAACTTTATGCGTTCGTATCTTGTACATTGATGGTGATGCTCTTATTTTCTAGGACCTTACCATGATAAGGCGATGGAAAAAAAAGGATCAGCTCCCTGGTGTTTTGTTATTATTTTACTCTAAGAGTTTGACCAGTCACAAATATAAGTAAGCGGGAAGGTTCTAATGTGTTCGTATTAGAGAAAGCGCTTAGCTGTTGTAGCTATATGTAGGCGCGTTTTTAAGTTCCCCAAATAAGCACCGTTGAGATGAGATAACTCGCTCACCAAAATTTCAACTATAAATTTTGAGAAAATTACACTATACCATTTAAAAAAAAAGTTGTAGGAAAACAATAATCGCCCTTCGTGTTTTGACATCAGGGCAATAAATAAAGTTATCACAGATTAATGTATTCTAAACACGTTTGCCCCCCTCCCCCATTTCCACCATCTTGTTGTACAGCTGGTAAGGCAAATTTGAACGCATTGCCACTAGTGCACTAGGATTTAAGACGCAGATTGAAATTTGAGCGCTTAAAATTATTATTGTTTTAATGGTGGTGAAATTGACAATCAAAATGGCTAACGAGACTTTTACTGGTTCATACTCCTCCAAAGGGGTGTGGCATTTTTGCTAGTGCAAGAAAGGGCAACAGTGTGGGCGAAGCGTATTTGCAATGCAAAATTGTGTTCAAGTACCGCTGTTCTATCGAACACGCTTAAGGGTTGAAAGCCTGCGGCTTCATGTTGTCTCGTGCGTCGATGTCAGCATGCACGCTTTTGCGGTTTACCACACAATACGTCAGTGGAGTAACAGAACAGTGTTATCGTACTATTATTTTATTTTTCCGACCGTCGCATACATAAAAAAATAAACTTTTGCATAATCCTCATATGCAAAAAAAATAGTTTATCTACAGCTGCGGACGTTTTCAGTCTTCTCTTCACTCCTCTTCATTATTATAATTCTTCCATTTTAATGTTTTTTCTTTTTTCTTTTGTATAATACGATCTAGGAAGATTACATTAAGCTTTTCTTTTTTCTCCCATTTGTTCAATAGGAGAAAGCTCATTGTATGATGAAGAATGGAATTATTTTGGAATTTTCCCAAAGATTATTATAATGAAAAAAAAAAAAAAATACTTAGTGTCAATCTATGTAAATAGCTGAATTAATAGAAAGAGTGCCTATTTATCTAGATACAGCTTCTAAAATTTTACAAGCTTTGTTTCTGTTGATGATGATCAGAAACAAAAAAGAAAACGGAGGTATATCACCTCTATCATTTTCAAGAAATACGTAACCTTTGCTTTTTCTAGTTTGTTCGACTGTTTCAAATCGATATTATTTTACATGTTGGAAAACTTTCTGTTGAAAATACATTAAGTTTTGTGAAGTTGATGTTGCTCTCCCGGAACTTGGAAAAGAGTTATCTCCCGGTTTCGATTCTTCTCGCCTCAGCGATTTTAGCCAGAAAGCTCTGTATATAGAGAGGGTATCTTCCACGATGAGAAAGGGGCCACAGAGAAAGTGAAAACTTGGGCAAGGGCAAGACAACCCGATGACTGGACGCCTAGAACTGTCTAGGGAAGATTTACTCCCGTGTATGCGCAGCCAAGTTGAATGCGAATACGCGGCGCGGCCAAACGCGTGGAGGCTGGCATATAACTTTTCATTACCAGTGCGTGGAGAATAAGTGCATTAACAGATTAAAAATCAGAGTGAGATGAAGTTATACATTTTCCATTATCCCCTCACAAAAGGGGTTTTGTTTAGTTATACGCCTCTCGCTACCCGACGCAACCTAGTTTCCCCCAGAAGATGTGGGAACGCAGTTGCCACGCCTCTGAAAAGCAGTACCGCCGTGGTAACCACCGTATGAACATTCAAGAGTTGTCAAATTTCCCTCGACAAAAAGCTCATTTTTTGGAAAAGTTATGAATATTTTTACTTGAAATTTTCAGGAACTTCAGGTGAAATTCCGAGCAAAATTATCTGACGAATTGGAGAGAGTCCATCTGTAATCATACAGTCTCCACTTCTGTAGAGTGTAGTTTAGTTATCTCATTTATCCTTCCACCCTGAGATACACAGATGCGTGGAAACCTTGATTATTAATCAAACCACTCATTGGTTCTAGGATCAACAACTAGGATCGACACTACCGCACATACACAAAAATAATTTTTTGTTGAAAGTTGGGTTTATACATACTACTTTTTCAGTTTGATTAGCTTACACGGAGAAAAAAACTTCGTGCGTGGGACCCGAAGTTGAGGTCATATGGATCTCTGAAATTTTTGGATCACGTATCTAAAAACTTGAGGTCCAGCTGCCGAAGTTCGGGTCAGACATCTGAAGTACTTTGATATATACCGAAGGGTTTGGGTCACACATCTGAAGTACTCCGGTACATACCGAAGTGCCTCGATGTCTGACCCGAACTTCGGCAGCTCGACCTCAAGTTTTCGAATGCGTGATCAAAAAACTTCAGAGATCCATATGACCTCAACTTCGGGTCTCATGCACGAAGTTTTTTTCTCCGTGTAGAGCAGGTTAATCGTTCTATGGTCAGCTTAGGTTAGATGCAGAGACAAGAGACACTCAACTAGTATCTTGGCCATGCTGGAAGCTTTTAATTTCGGGACTCCAGCATTCTACTGTTGACTTACCTACATGGTTGATGTTCAACAACGTGTTGGCAGTTTCGTTTCACAAACAAGCCGAAAATGGCCGAAGTTTGGGAAACTTGTTTGGCTCATGACGTCACTCGAAGCTCATCATCCACCATGTAGGGAGGTCAATAGCCGAAATTAGAGTGATAATTATCCATAAGGAATTGTTGAATCCCCGAAAGTAAAAGCTTCCACCTGTCGCCAAGAGGTCAGTGGGGGGTCTCTTGTCTCTGGTTAGATTAGGTATGTTGAATTAGGTTCGATTAGGCTAGGTTATAAGGGGTAAGTTTCCTTGGTCAAAATTACCAATTTGATCAAGATTCCAGGTATATTTTTGAGTATAATTTCGAGCCCCCGAGCGTCACATTTTTTCCGGTGGTTCTGAAATAAGATATAGAGAGTAAAGTAGACTTACCGCCGCCATTCTGGTAGGCGAGGTAGGGGAAGCGCCAGACGTTGCCGATGCCGACGGAGAGGCCGACGCAGGAGAGGAGGAACTCCCATCGGGAGCCCCAGGAGCCGCGCTCGGCGACGGCGGCGAGGGAGGGGCGGCGGATGGCGGCGTCGATGGGCGCCCGCTCGAAGGTGGACTCCCGCCTGGCGACGATGTGGGCGGAGAAGCGGCGTTGGTGGTGCTTCTCGGCCCGCTCCACCGAGCGCCGCTCCCGCAACGAGCCGCCCCGCAGCGACCGCCCCGGCCCCGCACCCGCACCGACGCCCGCCACGGAACCCACCCCGGAGATGGACCCCGGCTCTGCCAACATAAACAAAACACACACCGGTTAGTACAAAGCCTTCCAAACTACCAATCAATGGATCAAACTATAGTACCTGTATAGCGAGAGTATGGACAGATCGCTTCATGGAGGTCTTAGGGCCCAAAAGTGCAGCCGTCCTTCTAACCAACTTCTAACATGAATAAAAGAGGAAAAAAACTGAAAAGCACGCAATCTTCGGTTTTAGCCAAAGACATTAAGACGGAGTGCTCGTATCTAAAAGCACGGGGAAAAAGTGAAGCCTGGTTTGGCGCTAGGTGCTTGTGTGAGTGTGTAAATGAGCGCGGGAATCCATGGCGGCAAACGGAAATTTGATTTGAACTTGTCCCCTTGACTTTTCTACATTTCTTCTTGGAAACTTATTTTAAATGCCTAAAACGAATAAATTAAGAAAGTTGGGACTGCGTCCTATTATAATACACCTACTTTTGCTCGGTAACAGGCAGTAATCTCAGATAAAGTTAGTTTTTCTTCTGCTCATGGTGGTTCTGCAGGTTCAAACAGGCCGTTACAGTCGTGGATGACCGTTACTCCCAATTGAAATTAATCGGTCGACGACGGACCAAAACTAACCTAAAGTTATAAAAATATGGGTGTGTAAGTGAATTTGGGCAAAAATCAACCTAGAATACTTTGTTTCCGCAATTTTATTTAGTTCCCGCCCTACATTTGAATTTCAAACTTGTCCCGATTTCGCCGCCAGTTCTCTAGCCAATAGTAGAGGTGATTGAAAAGAAGCTTCATTTTTTGCTTTTAGCGCTCCGTCTTTATGTCTTTGGTTTTAGCCCATTTGTTCATCGATACTTCAGAGTCAAATACGTCCTATTTTATTATGTACCTTAATATTTACAAAACACACATTCAATTTTCCTTTCATATATATATTTTTTTTATCAATTAAAATTAAAGTAATCCATGCAGAGAGTGCAAACATATAAAAATCATGAGTTGAAAAATGCTGTCTCCGCGAGTTTAAATAATAGGCCCTAGCATAACGCGGAGTGATGCGACGTGCTGCCAGCACGGAACGCGCACTGGCGCCTACAAACCTAAGCAGATACTTCACGCATTGCGCAATACTTGAGGTATCCCTTAGGTTTGTAGGCGCCAATGCGCGTTCCGTGCTGGCTGGCTGGCCGCGCCGCAGCGTGTCACGTGCCACGGCGCTTCACTATTTCACAATAGAGGTGTTGTACAGTATTATACGAAATTGAAGGCACTCCAACATACCAACAATAAGAATTACAAAACCCATTGCGTTCCACCATTGCCACTTTTTGATGAAAAACGTAGCGGTTTCTCTCTCAGCTTATCAGCGTTCTCTCAATTTCTTACCAACGGTGAGTAATGAAAAATAAGTTGGAAAAATAAAAGTATATAGAGGAACAAAACTACTTCCAAATAAATCAGGCCACTCCAATTTTTGTTTATTGCTAATCCCAGGAACTACATCTACCTCTAGTTTGTTTATCTACCATTTGTTGCTAACTCTAACTCACACAGTCTAAAACTAGTTCTAGTCTAAATCTAGCGAGAAAGTAAAAATAAGAAAAAAAGGCAGATTCAATGGTCCTTTCTTCGTTATCGTCAAACAATTTGAGGAAAGCACAAAAACATAATTTGAAGCAAGTTAATATTCCAACATGTTCTTACACATAAATTGTTGTGACTGTTGTCAACTTGTACCCAAAAAAATTATTTTAAAACAGGGTTTTCTTGCTGACCATTATTTTCCCGAATCTATAAGGTCAGGATTAGGAGAGATTTGCTGGTGATATTTTCATCAATTTGTATTTTATTTTTTTACACAATGGGTCAGTTGCGCTGGTCACAGAATCTTGTTTTGATGCTTGATTCTTGTAGATAAGCTAAAAATAATGAGATCTGTCTGAACAGCAACTTTCTACGTTCAATATTAACCGAGTTATCGCCCTTTGAAAAGTCGGGTTTTAGACGTCATCCACCACGGTAGTGACACCTTTGGTTTCTTCCACATTGCAGTTTTCAGTCCAGAAGACACACATTTGTACTGGTCACTCAACATAAAACTCGATTGAAAGCAAGGTGGAAGAAACCAAGGGTGTTACTACCGCGGAGGATGACGTCATGAACCGAATTTGCCAAAGCGTGATGAGTCGGTTAATATTGAACGTAGAGAACATTTAGACAGATCTTATTATTCTTAGCTGATCTACAAGAATTAGGCATCAAAACAAGATTATGTGACCAACGCAACAGACCCATTCATCTGTGGGGAAAAAATGCGGGCCTAAAAATACTCCACCCTATTGAATCCTTACTGTCTTAAGGACGGTTAGAATATCAACTCCCAAGTTGCTCGACAGAGCCTCCTCCCCCTCCTCAGGAAAATTCACTCTCGAACACATAAAAGCTCTCAAAATTGAAGTCTTAATGACCGTCTATCTCTAAAATATGGAAGAGTCCACCGCACACGCATTGTGCGGGGGAAGGGTTGAACGAAAAAACAGGGTTGCTCCATTTGACCGTAAGCTGGAAAACCTTTGCGTGACATTTAAATTTACACACCAAATGGCAACCTTGCTTACATTCTCATCCTTATTTCCGCATAAAAAATGTGGCCAATTACAAGGGTAGGCTTATCCATGATTCAGAGATAGTCGGGGTCATTAGAACTTCAACTTCGAGGAATTTTTGTGAGCACGGGAGTGGACTTCGCGTCAAATTATGACATCATCGCGTTCTCCGCAAAATTATACACTGGCAAAGATATTATATAAAGTACACTTTTTAGGACCCGTGAGAATTCTACTTTTTTATCTTGGTGTATGATCTTGTTTAATGTAAAATGAGAGAGCTCTGTTTTTCACACAAAATACATCGCGCCCTAGTTTATGCTCCTTAATACTTGAGTCCCTTTATAGAATGCATTTCTGATTAGTTCCCGTATTTTAGGCCTTCACAGTGTCACAAACGGGAAATAAAGATTACATTTTCACCGATTGCAAGATTATAATCTGGAACGGACCAGGGAATTACGGGTTCGGCAAGGATCAAACAGTATGAGAGAAGGAACGGAAAGAGTAATTTGAGAATGGGCCGATCAAAGATTATGAAAAACTTTCAATTTGTGTAATCTTTATTCCCGTTTGTGCCTCCATGAATGGGAGTTGTCTTGACTCTCAGTACAAAGGGACTCTACTTAATACAGGAGTCGTCCTAATCCAGATGAAACATACATCGATGGTGAAACTACCAGACCTCGTATCTCGTTTGTGGTGTTTAAACATGTCTGCTCCCATTTTATTTTTTTAAAAGAGAACAAATAAATATCATTCTTTGAAATTTTCAGAGTTTTCTTCGAGCAGAGAAAAAAATCACGGAAGTTTTCAAGATTCTACATGTAGTAGTTTTCCTTTAAAAAAATGAAGTATGACAGGAAGTCTACAACGTCGCAAACCGAGATATAGTCTGATAGTTTCACCGTCGATATGATATCCAATCATGATTTATTTTTATTTATCTATTCATTATATTAAAAAAAATTAAAATGTTCCGTGTGAATGTTTTTGAATGAGTTTTTTCGATATTCACAAAAAAGTCAAGAAAAAAAACTGTGAGTTACTCTGACTTTAAAAAAAAATTAAATATGATCGTAGACTTGCAGCGCTGCAATCTGAGGTCCGCATTTTACGACTTTAGCCATAGATATGCCCTTCGTGCAAAGCGTGAGAATGTGCATTAACTGATGAAATGAAAGCGCGTTGGTTTCCGCGCTCTAACCTGTGTAAGGGGGTTGCCACGGAAAAACAAAGGAAAACTTGGTTTTTTGAGCTTTTTGAAAATACAAAAATCCTGACTGAGGCAAGAATCACGCTCCTCTTTTAGACAGTAGAAGTGGGTTCATCAATACAGGTTCCGTGTGCAGCGATAATTATTCTGTCTCCTCGCGGGTTTTCTTCGAGGGGCTGAAAGGGTGAACTCAGTGACTTGACGGGTTGACGCTAAGGACACCGCTCATGATGGCTGATCATTTTTCATCCTCTGTTTTACCACCGTCGTTGACAAATTTTGCGCGCAGTCTACAATTCGATATTAATTAGTCTCGGAAAAATCTAAAAAAATCCTACAAGTTGACCTCTTTCGTTGCTAGTGGCTAACGCCCAGTAACAAAATTGCCAGACCACGTTTAAACGACATCTTCTGTATATTTTGATGTAATTTTTTAAAGCGCCCAATCTGACCGCCTAGTTTTCGTGAAGTCAAGTGAGATTTTTCCCTGAAAAGTGGTGGGTGAAAGGGAAATGCTGTGGATTGGAGAGCGTTCTATGCCCAGTCTCAATTTTCGGGGTGAACTGCACCGAAAATGATGTAAAGAAGACGTCCCCTCTCGTTTATCCACGCGTCTTTTCCACACATTGGAATTTCGACTTATCGATCCCTCTGGAAAATGTAGTTTTTTTTTTTTTTTTTTTTTTTTTTTTTTTTTTTTTTTTAGCAAAAAAGAAAATTTAGCAAAAATTAGCCCCACTAAATCAGTCGTAGCTTCATTTCTTTTAACGCATTAATTTATTTTTCATGGAGAATTGAACAAAATTCTAACTTGTAATTTTTAGTTTTTTCTTTGTCTGCTAGGGTCAATTCACAGAAAGTTCCAAGGTGTATAATGATGTTCAGTCTTCAGTATAAAAAATGGAACATGAGAGAAAATTACTCAACGTGGAAAATAGTCAGACTGATTCTGGTCAATACCATCTGGACGTCCGGTATACCCACGGAAAAAAGGTATAAGGGTTGTTGGATGATATGAACATTTCCAATTCATTGTGGTTGCACCCCAAAAAATTGGGGTATTAACCCAAATGTTGCGGTACTAGCCCAACTTGAGTTGCGGCGCTATCGAACAATTAATTGGAAATGTCCGTATCATCCAACAATTGGGGTAGTACCAAAATTTTAGGAGATAGCCCCTAACAGTTTTTTTTTTTTCCATTCCTTAAGCTCTTCTTTTAGTACACTATTTCATGTTCCATTAATACCTTTTTAAACCTTAAAACTACCACTGTGCCCTCCTCATTAATAGCTTCATACGAGTAGAAGCATTCATTGATGCGAGTGACTATCCCTTTCGCCATCGCGAGGTCACTGCCCTATTCGTTATTCATAGCCTATTACCCCCTCAACATCGCCCACTCATAAGTGAGAAAGCAGTGAAATATAACAAATAGGCCGGTTCCCTCTAATGTTTAAAGATGTCGAGAGAACATTTTAATATTCTGAATACATAGCGAGGCTTCGGAAGATGCCCGGGAAAATGTTTCAGCGCCGATACGTTACGTCAGTAAGGCAAGGGGAGAGCCTCGATAGCGAGACAAAAGTGGCGGCATTCGAACGGAAGTCAAAATCAGATAATGGTCATTTTCCGGAGGGACAGTGGCTCGGACCCTCCGTATCTTTTTGTCAATCTGGAACATCAGGGATTGAGATTGGGTGTGCTGTGAACTTAATTTCACGACAGGCTCAATCGATGAACACCATGAATAAATGTTGCCGACCAGTTAGAATATTCATCCATTTCAAATTGTCGAAATTGGAAAGAAAAAGAGGAAAGCACGTTCTAAAGTTTTGGGTACAAAAAATGTTCCATGATCCTCACAGTTTCTGCATTACACAAAGTTGTGTGTGTATTACATACAAAAAGAATTTGATAAGTTACCGTTGTGTAGCTCTAAATATTAGCAAAAATGTTAATAATTCAGAACTAAGCTGAAGATACCCACGACAAAGATGGCTTGCATTTGAAGGAGTAGTTTTATGGAGTTTTTGCATGGTTTTTAACGGTCCTCATTTTAAACCAATAACATATTCGATCGTTTAAATTTTTCAAGTATCAAATTTAGATAGTGATGAAATACTATGCAAAATTTTACTATTATATATAGCTCAAGCCTTAACTACATGTTGCATGCGGGTCTTTCTCAAATCATGGATAATTCAAAGTTATTTTGTGTTTAAAAGTTCCAAGAATTAGTTACTCCAAGTAGGTAGACAATGGTGCGGCTCCATTTAAAAAAAAAAAAAAAAAAAAAGTATGTAAAAAGTAATGCTCTGCGTGTAATGTCGAACAGAAGTGACGAAGTCTGTAAAAGCTGTGGGAAGAGATTTTTCGAAAGAGATAATAGCAGAAGTGGAAGTGTTAGCAGTTTGAAATAGAGTTCGTTCTAATATTTAAGTTTTTCCTCAGAAACGAATTAAACAATTTTTAAATCATCTTAGCTTTAATTATAACTCAAGGACGCATCAAAACATAATAATACAAATCAAATTCAATTTGAGTCCTGTAACGTTGAATACTTTATTTTCAAAACCCGAAATATCATTTTAGGCTCTTCGAAACACTAATATACGAAAAGTGCTCATTATTTAGCATTCGACATCTGCAGTGCAATCAGCACTCAAAGTTAACACATCAAAACTCTACTCTCTGTGGCGCGGCGGTGAGTCGTGGTCGGACCAATATAAAACGCCTTCAAATGCGCGTGATACTGTGCAACACACCAAAGTTTAAATAGTTGTATTCTTAGGTTGGAACCCAACTCAAATAAATTCCTCTGCCGAATAAAGAATGTTAACCTGTTAGTTGCTGTATCTCAAGTTACCTTGCATATTTTATGCCTATTATTGCCCGTGTTCCCCCCCCCCCCCCAAAAAAAAAAAATTACTAGTTTTTGAAAGCTGTCATTATTTGCCGGGAGTTGTTTTTAGACAAGGAACTCGGACTGCCAGTCAAATTATCAAAACTATATAATCCAAAATGGCGGATGCGGCCCAATATGCTGTCTCGGCTCCTGTAACCGTACTCAGTGATTTTTTTTTCTCCTCGCTGGAGGGGAAGATAAACATATTATTTGAGATTTCGGTCATTTAAAGTTTTAGAGGAGGATTATCATCGAAGAGTGACGGACGAAAAGTGAGAATCAAAGTGAGAGAAAAATAAAAAAATTCTAAATATACGTGATTCACTAGGTGCACTCTTCAGATTTTATCTCAGGATAAAAAGTTTCAAAAAAGAAACTCACGGCCGCACAAATAAGAGAGATAGAGAAAAACGCCCATGAGAATCTAAATTTAACCTGGGTCTCGTAACGAATACTTTCGTCACGCGTTTTTACGACAAAAATCCTCATTTTAAAAAACTCGATTTTGAATCAAGCCAATTTAAATCAAAATTTTGAAATAACTTTTTAACGGGTTAACTCAATTTGCCTTCATTGAGAGTAAAGAAGCCGGTCATATTTTTAATCTAAAAAGTACCTTTCATCAAAACGTGCCGATAGAGGTGAATATTTTTAATTTAGAAACGTGAGAAATCAATATCAAAAGTCTCTCTTCTCTGTATTAACTTAAAATTAACGATGAAAACATTCATAAACTTCGAGCCCACATTTTTCGGTGACCTTCCTTTAGAAGTAATAAATAGCCCACTTCTGAGCCAACAAGCAGTGTTTTTCATAAACGAAAACAGGTGCAGAGGTTTAACACGATGATGGAATTGGTATGTGGGCGGAGGGAAAATCACCATGCCCTTTAACCTACCCTTCAAAGATCAGAGACCCTATTACCGAGCTGCAAAAGTTAAAGGTAAGAGTCAAAGCCGGGTTTTCTCCGCTTTTAACTTCCTCCACCCCCTCACTTTTGCGTTTCCTTTGAAAACTTTTTTGGCTTTGCGTATACTTGTATAAAAACTCACCTGCTTTTATGAGTTTTTTATGGGTAACTCCGATTTGTTTTAACGATCTGAAGACGATGCCGACGTCTTGGCGGCGTTGCGATATTTTCAGACATTACTCTAATTTTCCGAGTGTCAAAGCGGCGACCTGAATTCTTATACGACAATACTGCGTAATAGGTTGACCTTGAATATTGTGTTTTTCTTTTTTTCTGCATGTCTTCCTTTACTCGTATTCACCTGGGGACGCTGTTCAGTCTTCCTCTCTCCTGTACTGCCGTGCTAAGGAAGAACGCCGTATGAACATTCGAGAGTTGTCAAATTTCCTCCGATAAAATGTCTATTTTTGAGAAAAGGTATGAATATTTTTCCATGAAATTTTCAGGGATTCTAGGTGAAATCGCGAACAAAATTATCTGAAAAATTGGAGGGAAAATATTCATAAGTTTACCAGGAAATTCGTGTATTATCAAAGGAAATTTGGCAACGCCTGAAGGTTTATACGGCGTTCTTCCATAGCACGGCAGTGTACCGTACTCGCCGATTTACTGAGAATGTATAGCCATAAACTATTCCCCTGACAATAAAACTTAATGTCCGTCCCTATCCTCCGCCTTGATTATTGCAGACGAGACGTCCCGGTCTATGATTTGTCGCGTCAATTTCACTAGTTCAATCAATTTCCCAATTTTTTAGTGCTGTCTCGCAATGAAATCACCCCTTCGGTAGTTTCCATTTTCATCGATGCTATAACCAGTGACAAAAAACTTTTAGCGGTCAAATTTCACGGCCCTTCGTCACGCAAATCGATCTACAAAACCGATGTCGTATTTTCATACTTATTCGGTTATTGGTAAACTTTACGATTATAGTTATATATAAAAATATTGAAAAAAGGGGCAAAAAACTCTACATAGAGTCATGTAAGAATGATTTACGCCATAGGCCGGGCCACGGTTTGCGTAATAGATGAACGTATTGTTTCGTGCGGTTTGTATGCTTAGTACAAAATATAAGAAGAGCAGCAATTCTTCATTTTTGCTTCGATGTAATTTCCTACGGAAACTCTAGCCAAGAACCGTGAGAGCGAATAGTTATAATGAGTTCAAAAAATACCTTTTGACAGAAAAAGGATATTAAAGTGAAAAATACCTCCGCACTGAAAAAAACTGCCTTTTTTTAAATTTTTATTACGATCAGGAAAAGTTCATTTTGAGGAGAAACCTTAGTTGTCACAACTAAGATTTGAATTTTTCTTAACGTGTTGCACCTTGTCGCAATAAATTACCTTTTTAAGAACATTTGGTAATTATGTAGCAGAAATTTGGAAACATCAGATGATTTTTACGGCGTTCCTCTGTAGCGCGGCAGGTTATGATCCATGCAAAGCTCAACTGGACATATTTCTGCCAAACGGAACTATGTATACATGAAGACATAACTGCCGTGCTAAGGAAAAACGCCATTAATGAGCCTTCAGGCGTTGCCAAATTCCTCCAGGCAAATCTTTAATTTTCAGGAGAATTTTTTAATATTTGTCTACCAATTTCTCAGATAATTTTGTTTGTAATTTCATTTAAAACTTCTGAAAATTTCGAGGAAAAATATTCATAAATTTCCTTAATAATAAACATTTTATCGAAGGAAATTTGGCAACTCTCGAATGTCCATACGGCGTTCTTCCTTAGAATGGCAGATAAGCCCTGAAACCCATAAGAATATATGCATAACAGGGCTCACGTCATAATGCACATAGTTCCGTTTGGATATACGTCCACACACATAATACGTCCAACTCAAAGAGAGGTAATTCCCTAACATCGGAGAGAAGCACTGGAAAAAAAAAACACATTGGATCTAGAGTCCAGACTCTTAAAAACATCGACAAGAAAAAATACTCTTGATTCAATCAGATTTAAGCTGAAATCAAGAACCAAGCCTCTTAATTTGAGCGGATTTCCTTTTGATTTAAGCTTAAATTTGATTGAATCAAGAGTCCTTTTTCTTGTCGATGTTTTCAAGAGTCTGGACTCTAGATCCAATGTGTTTTTTTTCCAGTGAGGGCGTTATAATGCGCCAAAATTCAACGGGACCACGTTCCATTTTCTTGCGAGTAGCTCTTAGAGAGCTTCGGATTCGTCGAACTATGATTATATCTGCCCGGTCCGACACCTGAGCAATTTGCTCATACGAGCGCTGGTCAGACCGGACAAAAAGGGGTACCCGGTGGAAGCCTCGTTCTCGAGGGTGGAGCTCCGAAACCCTCAATCCACGCCAGGAACGAAGGGAATATTTCGGGATCGACTTTGCAAAGCCCTACCCCCTCCCCCCTCACACCACTCCCCTACCCCTCACAACCTCTATCTCCTATGGAACCCTGGAACTGGCAGCTTATCTGTTCGCTCTTGTTTTTCATTACTCTTCCGCCATCAGTACCCGTGTCATTTTCCTTAATCACTCCGGTGCTCTCTCATTCTCACACTCACAGAACGCTTTGCCAAGTGGAAGAAAATTAACGAAAATTTTTAGATGGCGCTTTTGACATGCTTCTGTATGAGTAAAATGGGGGTTTCCCGGTTAAATTATTAGTAAAGAAGTATGAAAATCCTATAAACCACAGAAACATAATCCATAGAACGCTTTGCTAAGTGGAAGAAAATTACAGAAATGTTTAGAATGCGCTTTAGACATGCTTCTTCATAAGTAAAATAGAGGTTTTTCAGTGAAATTATTGGTAAAGTAATATGAAAATCCTATAAGCCCCACAAGCTTTTTTTTTTTTTTTTTTTTTTTTTTTTTTTTTTTTTTTTTTTACAACTTATGAACATTAAAATGACCATACAGCAGCTCGACGGTGTATTTACCAAACCACTTATCTTGGTTTGCAACTTTGCGGGCTTCCTGCAAATGCCATACTTTATTTTTTTAACGAAAAACTACGCAACATCAACTGAGGGGCGGGGCTTGGAGAACAAGGCCCATCATAAGTGCGGTTTTTGCTAAATCAAGAAATACGTGTTTAAGGTTTCAAAATTGCATGGAGCCTTATGGCGGGAAGGAAGTATAAACTCACTTTTTGATGCTGTAAAGTTGGGTTTTAGCTGTGAATTTTTCCCAGAATACTCTGAGACCATAGTTTTAGTTGAGTTCATGAATATCTCAATTTTTTCAAAAATTGCACTTACGCGCCTTTTCCTACAGTCCGTCAATTTTTGAGAGCTTTCGTGATTTTCATGAGCTAATTAAGGTACCTCTGTGTAAACTTCAAAAAATAATATTGATTTGTTCTCCTTCAAAAAAGAATGATGAACGCGGAGATTTTCAAAGTCCTCAAACGAGTTATGTGGTCCGATAGTTTCACCCTTGAAATGCTGCAAGTTTGTATGATTGTATATGTCTGTCATAAGTATATCATGTTAAACAATTAAGTGCTCATTTCAACACGGTAATTTCATCATCACGCAGTAGGTATCGAAAATCGATCAGAAAACCCTGGGTTCTTGGATGATCTTGCGTACCTATTCGTTATCCAAGTCTCGAGAATTCTTTAGAACGTCTTTGTTTTGTGAGCAAATTCGTGCGTTCTTTGATTGCAATCACCACTATGTATTTCTCTCGTACGTCTGGTGTGAATCTCACTCGTATTCCTGCCCAAGAATATCAATGCAAGAAATATTAAGAAAAGAGCAAAAAAGTGATGGGAAGTATTGGAAGTTGGATGAAATTAAAGGAGTTATCGGTGAACGATGGGAAACGAGTGGGTACTTTATCTCGAGTGTTTTACTGGATCTCAAAAGTTTAGCATCCTCCTTAAGCAGCGTTGTTAGTTTGCAGCAAATTTTCCGATGGCTACGGTAAAAGCTTAGGTACGGGTGGTTTTCGCTAGAGATTCGGCATGAGTATTCTTTCAAGTTGGTCGCATTCAACATTCAACAACGCACCCTATGCATGCGCCGGTGCTCTATGGATGACACAGTTCGTAACTTTTTTTCTCCTTGTTGTCAAGTTTAACGTGAATTCGATCCCGAGCGGTTCAGGGGCGGACTGGCAGTCAAAAATCTAGGAGGCGACGTAGATTTGGGGGGTCCCTCCTGTCGTTCGGGGGCCCCTCCCCCGGTAAATTTTGAAAATTTCACACATATAAACGCAATTTTAAACCTTTTCGGAGTCAAATTCAAGAGTATTTGAACTTCAAAATAACCCATTCTTAAGATTCTTCCAGGGGCCCGCGCCCTCTCATTATTTCTGGGGCCCCAGGAGCACGCTAGATTTTCCTATACAGGGTTATCCAAAAGTCACTGACCACCCTTGTAACTTTTTTCCAAATTGAGATAGAAGTTTGAAACTTTGGGAATGTTCCTCGGTCTAAAGTAGCAACTTTTTGGTCCCCCCAAAATTTTGGGGGGCGGCCCCCCTTAAGGGGGGCGGGGGCTAACTTTTTTTTTCAAATGGTAACCCCCCCTTTGTGATACCTCATTCGAAAGATAATAAAAAAAGAAAATTTTTGGCGCAAACCGCAGGTCAAAATGTTCATTTTTGACAAAATGGCGGCCGGTCAAAGTTCAAAATTGCGGAAATTTGGCATCTCCGTTGTTTATTGACGGATTGGTGTGAAACTCGGAATTCTAGGGTTTTTTGAGATGAGAAAAACGATTCTGGCATTGGTTTTCCAGAAAAGTCAGTCTTTTGCAAAATGGCGGCGGTCAAAATGGCGGCCTAGAGCGGGAAGTGGATATTTAGGCTGCATATCGTTGGATTTGCATGGAACTTGGTATCTGGGGGTATTTCGGCACGAGAAGAACGAATCTTTCATTGGATATCTGAAATTATGACAAATTCCAAAATGGCGGCGGAAAAATTGCGGGAAATCAGTTTTACGGCTCTTTACCGATGGATTTGCATGAAATTCGATATCCTGGCGGTTTTTGGCTGGATTAAAAGGAATCTTTCATTAGATTCTTGAAATATCAAATAATTTCATGCTAATCCATCGGTAAAGAGCCGTAAAACTGATTTCCCGCAATTTTTCCGCCGCCATTTTGGAATTTGTCATAATTTCAGATATCCAATGAAAGATTCGTTCTTCTCGTGCCGAAATACCCCCAGATACCAAGTTCCATGCAAATCCAACGATATGCAGCCTAAATATCCACTTCCCGCTCTAGGCCGCCATTTTGACCGCCGCCATTTTGCAAAAGACTGACTTTTCTGGAAAACCAATGCCAGAATCGTTTTTCTCATCTCAAAAAACCCTAGAATTCCGAGTTTCACACCAATCCGTCAATAAACAACGGAGATGCCAAATTTCCGCAATTTTGAACTTTGACCGGCCGCCATTTTGTCAAAAATGAACATTTTGACCTGCGGTTTGCGCCAAAAATTTTCTTTTTTTATTATCTTTCGAATGAGGTATCACAAAGGGGGGGTTACCATTTGAAAAAAAAAGTTAGCCCCCGCCCCCCTTAAGGGGGGCCGCCCCCCAAAATTTTGGGGGGACCAAAAAGTTGCTACTTTAGACCGAGGAACATTCCCAAAGTTTCAAACTTCTATCTCAATTTGGAAAAAAGTTACAGGGGTGGTCAGTGACTTTTGGATAACCCTGTATATTCTGTATTATAAGCTTTAGGCGACCTTGTATGTTTCTTGTAGAGACACATTTTCAAGGATTCTGAGGCCTTGTAGTGACTGAAAAGGATAGGACAATTATTGCAACATTACGGGGAAAAAACCGATGACTTGCCGCAGGGGCTCCTTCGGGGCTTCCGCGGCAAATTGTTAGGAGGCAATCGCCTCTCCGCCCCCGGTAGAACGGCGGAACAAACTGTGACAATGAAGATTTAGGGGGTAAGAGAGCGCATGGTAATGATCATGATGTGCGTTCTGTCTTCACTGCGGTTTTGAGAACTCTCCTAATCTCGCACCTTTTTGAAACTTTGATTTTGCCTTTTTAATCCCTCCTTTCCCCAGGTAGGCGACGGAGAGGGCGTCCAGCTGAGCGGTGGGTAGAGGGCATCCGTGAAGAGATGGAGAGATGCCAGCTTCCGGAGGATCTCTACCATGACAGATTCCTGTGGAGAGTAGGCGTCGCAGAGCGCCCTAGCGCGCCGTAAAAGCGGCTCATACATACATAATCCCTCCTTTAAACCTTGGAATCAGAAAGTTCTGTTTGGTTTCCCTCATTATTTTAAAATGTTAGAAATGCATGGAAAAATTCTATCAGTGCTTCTATAAAAAGAATGTTATGACTCTATTTCTTAGGTATCAATCAATAGGTATTTGCTCAACTGCATGGTCTATTGCACGCAATAGATAAAGCCGTGAAAACAGTCTTTGTAGGGGTAAAATGATACGACAACACGATGGCAACATCGAAATGTCTGAAATCTACTCCTTTTGGCGCAATTTGCGTTGTTTTGAACACACATTTTCAAATTTCCCGCGTTTGAGGGCAGTTTCTAGCCACCGCACCGTATCGGGCAACGAGCAACGGCTTCTTGTGGTTAAGTTCAACAGCTTCCTCTAGTCGATGAGTCAACTGTTTGTCTAATTTCATTGTGTGAATGCAGAAGAAAAAAGGGGTAAAAGAAAACATTAATGCGTGAGCGATTTTCAAGGACAATTCTGCAATTTCTCCTACGATTTTAAATAGATTAAAACGCGTAATATCCAAAATCTAAGCTCAGATTCGGATTCCTCGTGAAAAACTGATGCGATTTCATGCATCGTATGTTAGAATAACGTGAAGGAAAGAGGTTCAATGACGTAAAAAAACACTAACGTGTGATCAATTTTCAAGGACAATTCTGTAATTTCTCCTACAATTTTAAATAGATTAAAACGAGTAATATCCAAAATCTAAGCTCAGATTCGGATTCCTCGTGAAAAATTGATGAGATTTCATGTATCATATGTTAGAATGGCGTGAAGTAAAAAGGTTTAACGACGCGTGTAGATTCTGTCGTACTACCCGTTTGAACTACGCCGCCGCGCGGGTCGCCCGAGCGAAACTGAACCAAACTGAACGGGGAGGCGCCTGAATTCCTCACGATAAATTCTTATTCTTCCTCCTCCGCTGACCCACTGAGCACTACCCATGTTGCCACGTTGGATTCATATGCTCGAATCAGTATGTCTACGTTACGTCTCTTTCCTTCACGCTATGCTCGGGTGTGATACATGATATCGCATCGATCTTTTACGAGGAATCCGAATTTGAGCTTCGATTTTGGGTATCACGCGTTTTAAGTTAAATTTTCCAAATTCGAAAATCCGAAATGACTGACGTGGCTTAAAATGCTATCTCGGCTCCTGTTCGATGGATTTTTCTAAAATTCGATGTCAGGGCATGATACATGATATCGAATCGATTTTTTACGAGGAATCCGAATCTGACCTTCGATTTTGGGTATCACGCGTTTTAAGTAAAATTTTTCAACTTCAAAAATCCGAAATGACTGAAGTGACTTAAAATGCCATCTCGGCTACTGTTTGGTGGATTCTCCTGAAATTCGGTGTCAGGGTATGATACATGAAATCACATCGATGTATTACGAGGAATCCAAATCTGAGCTTTGATTTTGGGTATCACGCGTTTTGAATCAAAATCTGTCAAAATTCAAAAAATTCAAAATTTGAAAATCCGAAATGATTAAAGTGGCTAAAAACGCTATCACGACTCCTGTTCGATGGATTTTTATAAAATTCGGTGTCAGGAGGTATTTTTCGACGGGATTCTTGAATTTTTAGTCAATTTTTTAAAATTCTCAACTCCAAGATGTTGGATGTGGCCTAAAATGAGCCCCGGTTCTGGCCTCGGTTTCTGTTCGTTAGAGCTTTGGGAACCGCGGGATCAGGTGTACTTTTCGAGGGGAAACTCGAATTTTTAGTTGATTTTTGAAAATTCTCAAATCCAAGAAGGCGGACACGTGGCCTAAAATGCAATGTCGGCTCCTGTTCGATGGATTTTTCTGAAACTCGGTGTCTGAGGGTATTTTTCGACAGGAAACTTGAATTTTTAGTCAATTTTTGAAAATTCTCAATTCCAAGATGGCGGACGTGGCCTAATACGCTATCTCAGTTTCTGTTCGTTCGAGTTCGGTGAAACTCAGTATCACGGGGTATTTTACGACGGAAAACTCAAATTTCTAGTCAAATTTCCAAAATTCGTAAACCCAAGATGGCGGCCGTGGCATAAAGTGCTATGTCGGCTCCTGTCGGTATTTTTGAAACTTAGTAATAGGGGAAATCATTCCAGTCAAATCTTCAAAATTTGAAAATCATGATGGCTGGAAACCAGATTATTGTATGGCGGGTTATGAAAAACTATTTTTCGCAGGAGCAAAGTAACCGGCTTCTTCAAAAATAGCAACTTCACACTCATAAGTATAGTTAAGAAATTTTAAGCCAGGATATTTGGCCTGACAGTAGGTATTCCATGTGAACTTTTGATGAGGCGCCGGCAAATCATATTCTATTTGTGAGGAGTATAAAAATGAAAAAATTTAAAAATGAAGAGCCAAGACGGAAAGTACTGATCATAATGCTTGGCATTCTGACAGAATTTTTTTCTGCTTGAATGCACACACGGTACCTACCATCTAGCACATTCACGACTAAAATTAGTGGCCTCAGTTAGGTTTGGTTCAAAAAGGCAACTGATCTAACTGCCTAGCAAAGCGGAGAGTATCACCTAGATTTGAAGGCGCTCTAAGCCGAGATCGTTCTTTAAAGTTCTTTACCAATATGTCATCTGATTGCCTGCAACAGTTTTTCTATAGTCGTGGAGAAAGACATTGCAATGCTGATATTCCTATTTTTCATTTTAAATGCTTTATTCGTGAGAAAGATACAGAGTTTTAATAAGAATGCGACTAAAGAATAGGCTTATTTTTAAGTAAGTAACTATAAGTGTTCAATGAGGAGAACGACTGGTTTTCTTATTTTTCAGCTCTCTTCATTTGAATTTTCCTGCCTTCAGTGCCAAATGTATTTTTATAAAATTACCTTTTTCTGTTCTACAGAACATTATAAGCCGTTTGGACCAAGCTGAGCGAAAAAGACTGAATCCAGAGGCCAAAAATGTAGATGAAACGGAGGAGTTTTTATCGAATGTATTCTTAACAAAAGGGCCACCGGATAAACTAGACGCTCCTCCCCGGAAGCTCAGATTCCTGGCAATATTTGGTCTAACTACTTTAGCAAAACGTAATGGTAAGTTGGAGTTTCACTAACACCTTAAAAATAAATAATGCAGATAGCACCAATGGAGTCAGGCGGTTCTTTCAAAAGTGGAAAGAGTGGGGAAGAGTAGGGAAGAGTCGCCATTCGTTAGAGATACGGAGGTGTTTCCACTTTTGCAATTTTACATCGATCACCAATAAAAACCCGATCTCAAAGCACGTAGTCGCAGTTCTTGCAATTTATCAGGCAGAAATCCAAGTGGTAATTTTTACCTCGGCAAACCTACTGTCTGTCCAATATTTTATGACTGATTTTCTTGTGACTCCAACCGCATTCAAGCTTAATGCTAATATTTGTCTCTTTGTGTGATGCTTTGGTCTATTCGCAATAGGCTGGGGTATAGGAGGTGGTGGTTTAAGTTTTCTTTATGTTAATTTTAATTAAAACTGCTTAATTAATTAAAACTAATTAATTTAAACTGCCCCCTCTAAATCTCCCCTCTCCTCACGGAATATTTTGAACGATGATATCAATGCCTGAAGGTAAATATTCGTGCTTCATGGACGTGCGCGTTGCCTACTCCAAAAATCGAAGGCACTGTGGTTTTCGACGCCACAGTGCAATGCTTGAAATATATTTTCAAACATTTTTCAAAGGAATTCAACCGTCAAATCTGAGATAAAATCGTGGCTTCCATAGTAACAAGACCCTTTTGAGCCTCTATTCTACAAGAATATTTGACTATTGCGGTCTTATTCGGTCTCTCCGAATTTTCCAGGCAAATTGTTCGCAGAGCTCACGGGATTTTGATTAAGTAGACGCCAGTTCTCTCCAGCAAGGAACAAAACCTGAAACAAGCCCTCTTGAACGCGGCGCAACATCCACGCCTGAATGCAACCATTCGTGCTATATGGACGCGCGTGGTGCCTACCTAAAACATCGAAGGCACCGTGACTTTCAATGCCACGGTAATATCTTCCGTAATATTTTTTCGGAAAATCCAACCGCGATAAGGGAGCTACACTCGTGGCTCCCACGGAGACCCGACGCTTCTGAGCCCCCCCCCCCCCCCCCCNCGACGATAGCACAGCTAGTGGTGACAAGGCACCTCGGATGATACAGGCGGGAGGTGAGTGACTGAGTGCTCGAGTACAGTGGCGTGGCGTGCTTTGCGATATATCGATTGTTATGCCATTTGAACCTATGGAAAAGGATCGATAAACAGGGTGTTCGCAGCAAACACCTTAATAATCGATTCTTTAACATAGGTTTAAATGGCATAACAATCGATACATCGCAATTCACGCCACGCCACTGCTCGAGTAGTTTATATGAAAATCGGGCGCGGGAACGATGCTGACGACAGCGACGGGAACACGGCCGCGTCGAGGTAAAACGCCGTATGAACGCTTAAACGTTGCCAAATTTCCACCCCTAAACAATTTATTCCGACAGAAAATCGTTCATTTCCCCCTTAAATTTTCAGATATCTTAGATTGAGTTGCGAGCAAAATTGTCTGAGCAACCAAAAGGAAGATATCAACGATTTTCCGGATAAATTCGTATTTTATCGGAGGAAATTTGGCAACGCCTGCAGGCTCGTACGGGGTTCTTCCTCAGGACGGCAGATGAGGGGCTCGGGTGCGGCTCTCGGCTCCGGCTGAGGATTTTCCTATCAGTGGCGTGGCGTTCTTTGCGATATATCGATTGATCGGCCATTTAAACCTATGAAAAAGTATCGATAAACAGGGTGTTTGCAGCGAACACCTCAATAATCGATTATTTACCACAGCTTCAAATGGGATAATATCGATACATCGCAAAACGCGCCACGCCAATGTTTCCTATCGCGACGCACACTTCCCGTCCGTTCGAATGTTCGCGTTACCGTAGGATGTCCTTCGCCACCCTTTCTTGCTCCACTTTTACCGCCCTGGATTCTGCGCTCCGACCCCCTTCGTC